>VZTA01024058.1:365608-609833 GCA_013398855.1 Mohoua ochrocephala | reverse complement strand
GACCGCCCGCTGGCCCCCGGCCAGCAGCCCCCGGCGCTGGCCAGCGGTGCGCGGCCAGGGGAGCGGGTGCAGAGTGACCGCTTGTGTTCATGCTGCGGGTTCATGCCCCTCTCCTTTACCAGCCCCTACTTTAGGGAAAAAAACAACCCCCCCCCGCCATGATCTGCGTGTTTTGGAGTGCTTTCTTTTCTGGGTTGTGCACGGCCCCCGAGTCACCGGGAGCAGGCAGCCGGGAATGAAAGTTCAGAGCGCTGCCGGGCTGCCGGCGGTGGGAGGAAGGTGGGCGCAGGAGCTGCTGCCAGGCTGGATCAGGACAGTGGTGACAGAGCCCACAAGGGCCGGCAGGACAAGCACGGAACTGTGAACTCCCCAGAGCCACCTCTTCCTTTGGTGTTTTCCAGGGTGTTTCACACCAGGGGAGCTCAGGTTCGTGACCGGCACATTTGAAATGCCTCTATGAATGGTGAAATGGTGAGGTGGGAAACTGGGACCAATAATCGTAGGAAAGAGCAGTAGATAACAAAACTGGTTTCTGGGCTGGAGAGTCGTGGAGCTGGCAGACGAGTGGGAAGTTTTTAATTTCCCGACGAACTTCTGTTTCATTGTGTATTTCAAACCGGTTAAGTTAATTTCCAGGTCTTTCCCCGAAGTACTTTTAAAAGCAAAGTCCTTGGAACTCTTTGCCATTTGTCTAAATTCTGAATGCATGTCTGAAGCATTTCATCATGTTTATTGTTTTCAGCCACTCAAACGGAATAAAAATTACTTATCGTTGACGAAGCTTATCTCGCAAGCTGTTTCACAGTATGTTTCCATTGCAAGACACAGCGCTGTGTTAAACTACTGATGACTGTATTGTTTATTGTTCTTTCATTCCCCACCCTCACCCCCCGTAACACCGGTATCAATCTGTTCCTTACTGCTATACTCAAAAATAATGGAAGAGCAAGTTTTCACCAGTTTGGTATTTTCACTCGTAGCTGAGATTGATGTCTTTTATATTTGCTCTTAAGCTGTTTTTCATTCAGTGTGCTAAAGGCAGCTGATGTATTAAGAAAGGAATCAAGGCATGAAGCTAAAAGGGGACTTCCAAACTCTTGAGCTGAAACTGTGGGTGGAATTAGTGCTGGATTCACAGCGCTGTTTATTTCTTTATCCACATACATGACACCTTCCTGAAGCACAGGATTCCTTGCCCCTTTGTTATTACCATTTTATGTCATTACACAGCTAAAATGCACTGTTCACACCGGTCTAGAAATACAGATTTATCGTTTGGAGTGTTTTGATCTTGGACTGTACCTCATAGGTGATTTTGCTGCACTTTAACAGTATCTCAACACAGTGATGGAGGACACCATCATGTTTTCTTGTAGGATTACCTTTGGGACCTTAGTGACTGCACACATCAGTGGTTTCATCTTAGGAGGATTGAAATTGATTTTCTTCTTTTTCTTTTTTTTTTTTCTTTTTTTTTTTTAACTCAGCCAGTGAAAGACCCTGTGTATGTCCTTTGACCCGTGGTCTCACACGATGAAGTGAAACCAATAGTGGAGGATGTAGACTTGAAGTAGCTGCTGCTAAAAAGTAGAGGTATCAGAATGAACCCCTTGTCCTGGTGATCAGCCTGCGTGATTCTTTGGGCAAGGCACAGCTTTTGAAATTTGCAAAATTTGTGAAACTGCTGCATGTATGTGTCAAAATAAATTTAAAACATGAACCTTGTGATACTTTTTTTTGGTACTTTTGATGGGTCCTTGCTCAAGCAAAGGAAGACTGACCATTCCCCCTCATCCCTAACAGGCCCGTTGTCTCTAAAGTATTTTATATTTCGAATTTTTTCAAGGTATCTGTGTTGAATTTAGCAACAGCCGAGCTCAGCAACTAAATATCGGTGAGGTGGGAGAACTTCTATTTTTACAGCCCTGTTTGCATTTTAAAGTGATAGCAAATACTAGCAAAGAGGAACACGATTTTCTAGATGTTATAGTTCAAATTAACTTTCCCAGTCAATATTTAGTCAAGGTCTTGATGGTTAAAGTTAACTGTCCAAGTCAATGTTTAGTCAAGGTAATGACTTGGTTTTTATAAACACTACCCCAAGCATTCTTGCAGAATTAATCAGAGTTGCTGGATCACAATACGTTTGCTCAGCCAATTACTTAGGAATAAAACTCCGTTATTACTCAGTCTCTCATCTGTCCTGTTCTCTTCAGTGTTATTTCAGCTGTGCTTGCCTTCAGCCCTTCTGTGGCTTCATTCTTACAGCACCAGCTCTGTCCTTAAGGCAGTTATTTGCCTGGTGGTTTTGGGAGATGAAAGAAGTCCTGCACTAACCTGTTTTTGATGGGTAGGAAGATGAGGTGTGGAGATGCCAGGTGCTGGCTCCCAGAAGGAAGTGCAACACGTAGGGCAAAAGCAACATTTATTGAGTTCGAAGGAAGTCTTCAGGAGGCTGTGCTGGGCAGCTCCTTGTGCTGCTCAGGAAGAGATGAGCACTTGGGATAAAGCAATCATTAGGGAACGTATGGAGACCATTTTGGTGTCTGGGACAAAAGTGATGAAATTGAGAGCTGTTGGCATTGTTACTCACAGTGAAAGATGGAAGCGTGTTGTGATCTGAGAAAGAACTGGAAATCTTTATTGTGATTCTTCATTTCTTGGCATCTCTTTAAATGGGATCTTCATTCTTCTGGGATGGCACTTCGGTTTCTTAAACTGGCACTAAAATCACAGTTCAGACTTCCATTGTACCAGTGTTTTTTTTCCTTCTTTCTTTATTTTTTTTTTGAAATTGTACCACTTGCACATGCATTCCCTGCAATTACATGGGTATTAGAGTAGATATTCATTAGGATTTTACTAATCTGAACCTCAAGTGCTGTTCTGCAAATTTGCCAGCCTTTGTAAGGCAGTGCTTGACTTCATCAGCTGCACTGTTTTATTATGAGTATTTTGATACAGTAGAATGAAAAGCATATATTCCAAACCAAGTAATTAATCAGATTGAAACATTTTCATTTTCATACTTTGATTTGTCACAAAGAGAGCCTGCAGCTCTGTATTTTGCCCTTAACACTAGTTTTTGCCCAGTTTAACTGCAGCAAAATGACATTTCATGGTGGTGGTTTAAGAATTTCATCCATGAATCAATCTTCCATTTCTGTTTCAAGGCAGCAGAATTGTCACAACTTAGAGGAGGTGTGTAAACCCAGTACTGTGAGCTCCAGGAAAGGTACCTGTGTCTGTGTATTTAATCTTACCCCGCTGTCAAACACATTTTCAAGCATTCCAGGTGTAAGCAGTGTTTTAAATCCTCAACTTTGTTTATTTAAGTGGTTCAGCCACGTGCACAAATCCTCTGTGAGAACCCTCCAGTGTGAGCCTTGCTGGTGGCAGTGGGGTCTGCACAGCCTGTTTGCAGTGGTGGATCTCTCCCAAGGTGGTGCCATGTTGAAGAACCAGAGCAGAGCAAGACCTGTCAGCTTTTGCCTCTCAATCAATGGAGAGTGAAGTGAGAAGTGAGAGTGAAGCTCGTTCCCTGAGTTGACCCACGTGCAGGTGCAGAGGCTGCCATGTCCCCAGCTGTGGGGGAAGCAGCTGTCCAAGTCCCAGCCCTTCAGACAGCTGCATGTCCTGACCAGATCCATCCACAGCGGAGCAGCAGCGTTGCTGAAGGGCTGCTTGTCACATCTTGCTCTGGCTCAGTCCTCTCCTTAGATATGTGAAGCAGTTGACGTGAACTTATGGCCCTTGGAGGCGTGAAGATTTACTTCAGTTACTTATGGAATCGGGGAGGAGGATGGCTGTGGGTGAGCTTTTCAAAGTGCAGCGTTCCTGAGCAGAAGCCTGCTGGGGGAGCAGGCTCCAGGCGCTTTCCAGCCCGTGATCCTTTGCACTTTCTACAGAGAGTCATTCCATTACTCTTGGTTTAATGAGGATGCAGAGGTTACTTTTCTTCAGGGTATTTTAATCTTATCTTTTATATTTATTTTGTATCTTATGTTTTATATTCTTGTCTTAAGGATAAGAATATTTTCTTCTGTAAGATATACAGAAAAAATTCCTCCCTGTGAGGGTGGTGAGGTCCTGGCACAGGGAAGAAGAGATGCTGTGGCTGCCTCATCCCTGCAAGTGTCCAAGGCCAGGCTGGACAGGGCTTGGAGCAACCTGGGATAGTGGGAAGTGTCCCTGTCCATGGCAGGGAGTGTGAAACAGGATGAGCTTTAAGGTCCCTTCCAACCCAAACCATTCTCTGATTTTATGATATGTGCAACGTAAAAAAATAGGGCACTTGCTGGGTTTTTTTCTGTATTGAATTTTGTGTATCTCTGTGTATACATACATATATATATATATGCAAAGATTCATTAGCTGCCCTTTTTACTACATAAAGATTTCTCAGATCTCCAGGTGTTGTCAAGCAGTTACACTGAGAGATTCCCCACCCCTCCCACCACCAAGTAGTGATTACTCTTGTGGGTAGAGGAGCATCAGTTTCTTGAGAGTCTTTGCAATTCCCCAAGCCTGAAGGCAAATGAATAGAAATTTAGTGGACCACCTAGCTCTTGACTCAGAATTCTCCAAAGAGGAGTCTGACCTAATTTATATTGTATTGGATCAAATAATCCTATCATGCATGTGTGCTTGCTGTTTTGTTTTCTTTTAGCAGGCACATTGCTGTCTTGCAAAAACTTCAGATTTAGATGTTAGGCAATGTCCCAGTGGCTTTAGGAGGTGAGCTTTTCCTCAGTGAGTACTTACTGGAAAACGACATTTAGAGGACACTTGTGAAGAGGAAGACAATCAAGACAGAATGCTAAGGCTGCTAGAATTATTCCTACCTGAATGTGAATGTACTCTTGTTTGGTACTGAGGATAATCAAGAGTCCTCTAATGCAAAGTCTCCTTATTATTACTAAAGATGGAGGTGGAATCTTCCCCAAAATGCTTTTTGTAGCAAAATGCAGTGTGAGTATCTCTGTCATCACTGTGGTGGGGATTCTGGTGAGGTTTGATGTGGGTGACTGTAGGGTTGCTGAGGGTGTTTGTTGGGGCCAGCATATTTCGAAGCTCCTTGGGAACTGACCAGCATCCAGGCACTGCAGTTGTGGCCTCTTGAAGCAATTCCAGGTGTGCAAAACCCTTTTCTGGTGTTATTCTGTAGATGGTAGCACCCACCAGTCTGTCTGTCCCAAGATACACTCCAGAGCTCATCGATCCATCTATCTGTATTTGTGTCTGGGAAAAGAACTTTCTAACCTGCACAGGTTTGTTCTTAGGAAGCTTAGGAAAGTTTTGAGTCTTCAGAATTTCAAGATCATACCAACAGTTCCTTGCTATTGAATTTCTTGAAGAACTTGGGTTACTGGGAATCCAGCTGATGCAATACACATTTCATAGTTTTCCTTTTGCATAACTGTCTTCTGCCCTACTGACAGATCAGTTACTTGGAGAACAGCAGGCATCGATATTGGTTGTTTCTTAACCTAAAGGATTATAAATTTTTTTTTTCAGTAATTGAAGTAACTGAGGGAAAAATTGTGAGTGGTCTTTTTTTACACCATAAAAAAAAAGAAGCTTAATTTCTGTTCTTGGTTACTTGAGATGCAGATCAACAGACTATGCTAAAGCAGCAAAGAAAAAGAGCAGTTCAACTTGTTTAACCTTCCCTGGATTTATTCAGGTGCCTCCAGTATTTCCTCAGATCACGCTGGGATGAAGAGATCCGAGCAGGCAGGGCTCGGTGCTCATGCAGGAGCAGACAGTGTTGGTAATGTGACAGCCCTGCCAGGACCTGTCAGTCTCTGCCTGACACTGGCCAGAACACTTGGATTGGCATGTGCTTTTTGCCAGATTAATGTGGTTTAGGTCACTTGAATTCTCCCCTCATGTGCTTTTTGCCAGATTAACATGGTTTAGGTCACTTGAATTCTCCCCTCACTGAGTTCATACCTTTCCTTTAATTCTCTCTCATAGTATCTGTCAGGATTGATGGGGTGAAAGGAAAGCTTCTTCTGTATTTAGGGTATTTTAAACAAATAGTTAGCATGAAGAGTTTGTTTTACCTTTTTTTATTTCCTTGTGTAACCTTTACAAACCAAATACTTCTTAACCTCTCACATTTTGCTTGTGGCCGTGGCGGGGTAGGAGACTCTGCTTCCTTCATCTTGAGCTTGGTGATGTTGGGCCACACTGATATTTGGTGCTGCAGAGGATTCAGGGCTTAGGAATTCCCAAGTAGCTACATAGTTAAGCCAAGCATAAAGGTAATTAGGAAAAAAAGCAAAATACTTTTAAACCGTAATGCAGCACAGCTGATATTCAGGAAATTGTACTGCTCTTCAGTTCATCAACAGTCAGTGCAGCAAATATTTTATTAATATTTCAATTTTCCCTTTCATTCCTTTGTGTAAAAAAAATACACAGTTAATTTAGTTTTATTGTTACTGCCTCTTGTGTCAGTTTTCTTCAAGCTCTGAGGCCTATTAGCAAATTCAGAGCTTTTAATGGCAAGATTAGATGACCTGTTAGGTGTTCATGTCTTAACTTTTAGCAGCTGTTCCACAGATATCAAGGGTCTTCCCAGCAGGTGGATTCCACCCTCGCTTTTTAAACATAACGAAGGTTTTCCCATGCTAGGATTTTTATTTCTGTGAATGTGCATACACTTGAAAACGTGTTTGTTGTGCCACAGCAACACCGACGGTGTCACCTGAAAATGTTGTGGCCCCTGTTTGTGGTTTTAAAACACCTGGTAGTTGTTTGCAATAAAGACTCCCCTTTTTAATTGCACTATAATTAATACAAAACAAATCAACAGGAAGTGCTACTTCACACAGCATGTTGGCAGTTAGCTCAAGTTTAAAAACAGTAAAAAAAAAAAAATCAGTGAGTTTAATAAAGACTATTTTATGAATGGGGTTTTTATTTGTGGCTGCTGAAGTAATCAAATCTCACATTATGGCTCCAGGACAGTTTTCCACCCACCATCCCTGTGTGATAGTTTTTATATATTCTGACCCATTTTTCTTCTTTCTGAAAACAAGAGAAATAAAATGTTCGAGAAGTCCTAAAGAGGATAACAAATTGAATTGACCACTTACTGTTCCTGGCACTCAAATTTTATGGTCCTTACCTCCCTAGTGGTGGAGCGAGCTATTCACCAGCACTGCGTGAGAGTTGCAGCTGATGGAATTTGGTGAAGTTCTTTCAAATCAGAACCACTACACTGATTTACATCACATGAGGCCTCGTCCCCTGTTGCTACGTTACATTTGTAGCAAATGCTAATTGAATTTGGTGCATACAGATCCTCAGAGAAAAGTGAAGAATTGTTACTGAGCGAATCCCACTGTGCCCAGGCTTCAGTTTCTGGATTTCAGTGCGGGATGCTCCCGGAGAGAACATGAAATCTTCTTTATGCTGTCAAACAACACCAGAAAAATAACTCTGCCACAGCCTCAAAACAGGTCTGAGACTTCAGCACTTGCTGAGTTTGGGCTTGGAAAAGAACAGCAAGTGATTTTCGTAAGGGAGCTCTGGTTGCAGCTCTTGATTTTCTTCGTGGCAGGACTCGGTCCGACAAAGCACCTGTATGTGGCTGTCCCTTTTGAGTGTAGAGTTCCTCGTGTTTCATTCTTGCATAATTTGCTCTCTTGGATTCTTGGGTGAGGTGGAGAGATGGCAGAGGGAGGACTCTCCAAGGGATGGTTCTGTGCCTCGCTAATGCTTGTAGAAGCAGCTGAGTTTGTTGACTTGGACGCGATGCCCAGTCCTGACAGCTGAAATTTAGGTGAGAAGAATCCTGTTCTCAGTCACTGAACTCCAGCTGCCTTTTTTCCAGGGAGCAGAAATCCAGGGGAGCAGATCATGCGCATCAAGCTTCGAAATATTGCTCAGGCTGTGCAGAGAACTAACTCTGTTCTTTATTGCAAAGATCATCTCTAGTTCAAAGAACAGACTGCAAGTGACCCGTGCGCATTGTGGGTGGCTGATTCTGCTAATCAGTGTTTTTAGATGGAGCTTTTTGGTGGAGATGGGAAGGAGGACAGTACAGAGAAGGGAAATAGTACAGGTAGAGTCATTTGTCTTGTGGGTCTGGGAAGACAGGAATAAATTTTCCTGATGAATAGAGTGTTGATTTCCTTCTTTATGGCTGAAAGTACGTACATAATTTGCAATGTAGCCAATGAGTAAAGCAGGTACAATATCAATTTTAGTGTCTGTATTGGACTACCTGGAAGACTTTTTCTCATTTTGTTGGGCTAGGATTATCTTTGGCTGCTTCACAGTGATTATTTATTTATTAATTTATTAAGGAGATGTATTCTTAGGTTGAACGATAGTGAATGTATCTTACTTTCAAAGGTGCACGTATATTTTCATGAGAAAGACTGACACTGGATTTTTCCAAGACAATCTAAGGTTTGGTTTGTTACGAGAAACAGGCATCAAGAAACCACCAGGAATTGTGCTGATTTAGTGTACGTCTGGTTTCTTCTCCAAAACACCGTTCTGGAGATCAGTGTAGGTTCGCTGTTGTGCATTCAAACAATACTGGAAAAAGCCAAAAGAACTGCAACAAGGATGTCTGGAGGATTCCTTCCTGCTTCGGGCATGAACATTGCAGTGTGAAAATTTAGGTGAAAATTTTCAACTAAAGACAGAGTTATAATCAGCAGGAACAGAAGTAGTTCACGATAACTCTGTAGTTTCACCATTAATACAGCATGAAAAAGTTCAGCCCGGAGTTCCAGGAGATGGCCGTACAGGTTCGGTCACTGCAGGCACACTTCTGTTGGGCTGCATCTTTATCATTCCAGCAGGGCTGCATGAGATAAGGTGCAGACATGACAACATTGTGTGTGTTAATCTCACCGAGTTCTAATTGTTCCAGCAATCGCTTCCTGTAAGAAGTTGGCTGCACTGGGCCCATTAGGGAGAGCGCAGTGCTAAACAGCAAGAATTGTGTACTCAGATGTACTTGAGCTTGTACTTGGCTTCCAGAAAGTGGAGGAAATCTTGTCTGCATGTCTTGAAAGTGAAGGGGATAATGTCTGGAGGAACAGTTCCAATGCTTGACAATTAATAATAGCACTTTGAAGAGAAGCTTTTAGCAGAAGGCAAGCACATAGGTTACAGAGTAGCACGGAGAACAATGTAATTTTTTGTGCTAATATGTTGAGATCAAATAACTCATTAATAGGAGAATAATTTATAAGGATGATGCAAGTAGGAGAGTAAAGTTCTTCTAAATATTAATCTACTGCATATATTATTTATTGTTGTAATAAAAGGTTGAGGAGTAGACAAGGGGGACTGAAATGCCTTGCAACTTCTAGGAGAGTTCACAGAGTGCCTTTTTAGAGGAAATTTCCTTTAAATGAAAAATGCTGGCATAACGTTTTAGTGCAGTAGTGGTAATAACTTGTAAAGTTCCTTAATGCATCTCTGTGCAGTTGTGTGAGAGGGAAACTTCTAAACCAGGGTTCTCTTCTGCAGGCTGAACAGTCTCAATTCTCTCAGCCTTCCCTCACAGCAGGGCTGCTCCATCCCTCTGATCATCTTGGTGCCTCCTCTGGGCTTGCTCCTACAGCACCATGTCCTTCCTGTGCTGTGCATCACACTTGGGAAGAGAAATCTTAATTTTTGGCACCGATAAAAGAGCCTTACAACCTTCCCACCTCAAACCCCACATGCCAAAGGTCGTATTTTTAAAGTAGCCTGTTACATTCTGTGGTTATAGCCTTAGGGGCTGTGTTACAGTGTACCCAAAATTTCAAAAATACAACGGGAAAAGCAGCTCAGGGAAGAGTCAGGGCGTGGAAAAGAAACAGCTGCTATTACAGGTACAGTGTGTTACTACCCATGGCCTCCCTTTTATCCACGGAATAATTTTATATGTAACGGCAACTTGTGAAACAGTCTAATGATGTGTTAATGAACTGCAGTGGGATACATTATAGTTGTTGGTTTTTTTCAGAGGTTTTTTATCTGCTGGCCCACTTCTTCAGGAGTGTGAGTAGATGATTAGGTTATGTATTCTATTTTTGAACACTCTTTTTGTAGTACAAAGCCTCACATGCTTCTGTCACTCAAAAACCTGACATGGCTCTGAACCCCCTCCTGTGATAATTCTGATTGATCGCTGGGGCTTTTAAGGCACTAATACCACCTGTGGAAGAATTCTTAGCATGTGACAGAATCATATCTTGCTTATTTTGAAGAAGTGGAGTTCACACGTGTTCACAAAGATTTGTAAAACAGCTCCTTGTAAATTTTTGCAACGATTGTAAGCCAGACTTGTGTGTGTTATGGAGAATTCAGCCTTCTTTATATTTTGTGAAAGCTTTTTCACGTGTTTCTTGTTCTTGTGTGATACTCTGGCACCTGTTGATGTTTGAAAGGATATTGCCACATTTCAGTGCATAGTTTTGGGTAAAAACCAGCTTTACTGATGTTTTTCCTGGAGTCGCTCAGAGCTGCTGTTCCTGCCATTAGGTAATCTTCGTATATTGTTGATATGCACGTAGGAACGTGTTGTGCTTAACATAAATGAAATGTTGCTTGCCCTTGGTTTTATTCTGTGGTAAAGCAGGCATTATTGTGCTCTGGTTTAGTGCTTTGCACTGCTGTTGTGTAGCTGTAAATCTCCCAGGGATTCCGTCCCCCAGGGATCCACTTTTCCTCGTGCCCAAGTGAGCAGTAAAAAAGCTTTTGCCCTGCACAGAAACCTGTAAGTTGTGCACGTGCTTCCAGCTTCAGTGTCTTCATCTATATTGGACGTAGGTAGAAAATGTGGCACCGCTTTCTGAAATGGCCATCAGAGCTTCCTAATGAGACATTTGGATTTTTTTCCTCCTTTGACAGAATTAAATGTTACCTATTAACCATAATGTTTAAATTGATGAAGTGTAAAACTAGTGAAATGGGTTACAGGGAAAGGAAGTGAAAATATTATGAACCATATGCCCTAATTTATGTCTTCTTGGAAAATTCATCTAATGAAATTAAGTATTTGGAATAATTCAGCTTATGATATTCAACAAGAAGTACAGCAGTAAATGGTAGGATGATCTTGCTTTTAATATAGTGAGGAAGATACGACTCCTTTTCTGGGGAGGAACATCAAATCCTATCGTGTTGAGATCCACGTGCATCGTCAAGACCAGGTTTTCTTTTCATGTGGACCTACACCACTTGGTTTCATTGAGTAGCTGTGACAGCAGCTTCTGCTGTGTTCTTTGTGACCTTAAATAGAGGCAGATGAGATGCAAGCTCTTCGTGTGAGTTCTTAATCCCAGTTTCCTGGTCCCTCTCCTTTCCTCATGGCTCCTTATCTGGATGCAGCTCCTCTCTCACAGAGGATTGTCTCCATCCACTCTTAAGCTCCCCCTCCCCTGAAGCTGTTTTTACATCTTGACTCCCAGACTGAACCTCCCAAGTCCTCCATTATTAAACAGCACTCACAAATTCTTCTCTTCTGCTTCTTGTGAAACAAGACTTCACGTCAGAGTCGATCCCTTTTTTCTCTGCTCTGACTCTTGTATTTTATGCATTCAAACTCGGCGGCTCGCTGGGTGCCTTGATGGAAAGATGAACCTCTTGCTTTATCGCTTCCACTGTTCTGTGTAATTTCAGTTCAAAGCAGTAATTAAAGAAATAGTCCATTTTCTGGGAAAATATTTTTTAGAAATGTGAATGCACGTTCTAGTTCCTTCTGGAGGCTGCAGGAGGGGTGACAGTGTAGTGGGATTTTGGTATAAAGGAGTCGTCCTGGACAAATGTAAAATGTAATTTTTTATTTTAAGTAGTATTGGGCTTGGAATTTTTGGTTTGTGGCTTTTTTTTGGTCTGAGGTAACTGGAAGAGTGGATTTTGTGCAGATTATGTGCTCCCTGAGGTACTCTGGGACTGGTGGGTTTAGTCAATAGAAAATGTGTTCTATCTGATGACTCCTGGGAGACAGAGCATGAGGGTCATTGATACCAAGATTTCTCTTGACTCCTGTTGATGGAGAAGAATTTAAACTACACTGGTGTTTGGCTTCTTATCTTTCTCAGGATAATCGTGGTGTTTTTAATGGCTGTACGTGGCCCAAGCATTTTGCTTAGGTAAATGAGTTTGGGATGTGGTTTTGGGATTTAGGGGAAGGAAGACAGATAAATAAACCCAGCATCACTCTTCTTGGGTCCTTACTAGAGAATTCGGGACATGCAAATGCTAAGTCAGGAAGTGGAAATGTCATCCTTCAGAGACACATGAAATGCAAGGACTGTGATAAAAGTGTTGTGCACTTTGAGGTATCTGAGTTACAAAGAAAGCTTGTCGTTCATGGAATTATATCTACGAGTCTTTTAATATACTCAGGTTGTTCTTTATTTCCTACGGAGCGCTGCAGAATTCGTTTCCCTGGAGGTGAGTGAAGTAAGGCTGGAAAAATCCTACCTGATCTTTAATAATCCTTCACACGCATGGTAATACTCCAGAATTGCACTATCATTGGATAATTTACACTTAAATCCTTCCATCTCTGTGCTCCTACCTTCAAAAAAAAAATATCCTTTAGTGTTACAGGGAGCCAAAGATTGCACACTTGAAATACCTTGGCCTTGTTGCCAGTTCAGTCTCACCTGCTTAGACTGATTTATTGTGGTTTTTTTGGTTTTGTTTTTTTTTTTTTTTCCAGAGGGCAAGACTGAAAAACACATTTCTCCCATTACAGTTTAACAGATTCAGGAAGTAATTTGCAGACCAGGAAACAATGGATCTCGTACAATAAAAGCACTGCCTAGGTAATTCATAAGGAAGATAAACTTGTATTGTTAAGCTTGCACATTCTGCTCTTATTTGTAGGCCATGTATTGCTCTCCTGTGCTTTCCACCATTAAGCAGTAATGTTATTGCATTAGTAAAAAAGCACTGCTGCTTTGACTGCCTTTCAGAACCTCACACGAAATCAGATAATGCATTTTACTGAATTATGAAGAACTGTGTTATTTGTTTATAACCGCTCACTTAGTTATTGCTCTCAGGGCTCCGTGTTACAATTTAATCACTTCCCCGCGTCTCCGGAGTTCTCCCAGGCTGGCGTGAGGCAGCGAAGGGACAGAGCAGGATGACTGGCAGCCAAGTGTTTCAATCAGTCAGGATGCTGATTTATTTCTGCGAGGAGGAGTGTAAAGGAAATGAGAATGCCTGGTTTTTCTAAGTGATGCGCTGAATAGTCATCAGTTAAACACTGGAGGTCACACATAAACACTGAAATCTTGAGAAAGGAGAAAAAAAAAACCAACCCCACAGGAGTGTGTCTTGTCACCCTCACTGCACACGGGCTTTGGGAAGCGTGTGATGCTCAGCATGTCCTGAAAAGGCAGCACAAAGGATGAGTCTGGAATCCTTCCACTTACAGGGTTTTCTTCACAAAAGAAGGGATATGAAGCATTAAAAGGGAGAGTGTTAGGAATTCTTTGTTGTCTGTCTAGTTATTGTACACACCTTTGAAGTTTTAAACTGTACTCAGGATTCTGGCACTGCAGAATGTTTAAACTGGACCCAATGAATTGGAAGAGGGCAGGTGGTGTAAATATCTGTGCAAATTGATCCCTTTTGGAGTTAAAAATGTATTTTAACTAGAGCAAAAATAGGACTAAAAACATTGGTGGAATATTATATCTGTGCTTTCAAAATATTCATAGGTATGCCTGAGATAGGAACAGATACATTAAAGTTTTCATTGCCTACTTTGAGGCAATAGAAATCATGTAATTTTACGTCTCTCTTGATGTGCTGGTTTTAATCTGAAGAAAAATAATCCTTTTTAGATAGTCAAAACCATAAATATTCTATAGCAAACCTGACAGCATTAGATGATGTTTATAAGAGAAAGAAAATTCAGCTAAAGTTTTTTGCTAATGGTGTATCATTCCTTCTGTATTCCATCTGAGCTCATACAGGTATAAATTCCAGAGGAAGCCAGAAGATAGTTTTGAATGAAATTAGGTCTTCCTAAGATTTTAAACCTCCAGAGCCCACTGAAAATCTGCGCTCAACAATCACTGCTTTTATAGCAGGGAAGATACCTTGGCTATCAGGAGACTGCTTTAGTGGGGTATTCCCTAGAAAGCCCCCTGTAGCCTAGCCTACATTTCATCTTCTTTTTCTAACCTAAATCCTGGGGTTGTCAAACACTTTCATAAAAAGTATGCACTAAAATTTGATGAAAATGTGGCTACACAGAGAAAGAACTACTTTAGGAGAAGCTTTTAGTGCTGACAATAGAGAAACTTTTTACTGTCTCATGAAAAACTGAAACTCTGACTGCAGGGAAAGAGAAGGGGACTTGCCTCTTGGTCAGAAGAGAAATCTCTGGGTTTGCTGCTAAATGCACTCAGGGGAAGTGAAGGTATCCGCAGTATAAAATAATAAAATACAAAAGCAGCCCTTGCTATCTCAGGGACTGGATGGCAGAGGAGAAGCCCCACTTTTTGATTACACTGATTTCTGGATGTTTTATGCATCCAGATGAATTGATATTTCTTTTGATGGCGCCCATTAAGACTCAGATTTTGAGGCCTATTTTGTCTCTTTCACAGGGAAAGTGTATGATATGTTGATAGATGTGTGATCATGATAGTTTTGGAAGATAAAGGAGAAGAGAAAATGTGCTATGGGCAGGAAACAGCTACTTCAGCGTTTCTTTCCCCTCCTGTCTTTTTTTCCTGAGCTAACAGTCCATTCAGCCTGAATACAGATCTGTTCTTAATGTGTTCGACTGCATTATTTAGCCCACCACTGCAAGCCAAATTGTTATCCCTGGAGATGGAATTGCTAAATTGATTTAATGGAGCTTTGTTAATCTGGAATTTCATTTATATCTTCTCTTGGATCTGTCCATTGTTGTTTCTTTGTGTTTAGGAAGTGTGATTTCGGCCCAAAGGCTCAAATACGCACTAAGAGCAGCTCTTCAGCTCCTGGCTACCTGCTAGAGGGCTGTGGAGGAGACTCTTGTCTTGTGAGAAGCACTTAAAACTTGCTATTGAGTCCTGTAGTGCCTCTGTTTGCAGCACATCGATCCTTTGGAAGTGAGGCCCTGAAGGAGCAGATCTCAGTCGTGCTCCGTGGCCGTGAGTAATTACTGAGAAACACAGGAAAGAATTACCTGAGTGGTTTATTCATAACCTGCTTAGTGGCTGCATTCCTGACTCCTGCGTGGTTGGAATGCCACTTGCCGAAGCCACCAGTGAAAACACAACCAGCTGCTGGCTGGAGAGATCTGCAGTGGTTAAAAACACTGAGAGAGAGATATCAAATAGTCCCCTGGAAGGATATGGATAAGGATTACATAAAAGAGAGATTTTGCAAGCCTGGAATGTGTTTTTCCCTGCAGTGTCTATTTCCATTTTCTGTGCAGTGGCTTTCAATATTTAGGTTATTTCCCATTTTGTTGTAATCTCTTGGATGGAGATCAGATATGAGATTTACGGTCTGAAAACAGGTTGAAATGGTTCTTGATGGTGTCAGGAATATTTGCAAGGTTTTAGCAGCTGATATGGTGCAGATGAGTGCGTAATACAAATAATAACATTTATTATCTGCATTGCTATCCCATTCCCTAGAACTGTGGAGGTGGATTGGAGCCCTCCTTGCCTTTATATTCCCCCACGGTCCTAGGCACTGAATCAAACAGGGAAAAAAATCCCAAATTATATTTTAGAATGCTTGATAGTAGAGACAGCTGCTGTTTTCTGATGAGGAAATAGCAGAGTGATGTGACTCTGGTTATGAGCTAGCCAGTGGTGTCACTGGTCAAATATCAACATCTTCTACCCCTTTCTCTCATTCATTAAATCACACAATAAATGACATATTCAAGGTGAAATTTTAACAACAAATAATTGGCTTTGGAGGACCGTGTGGCTGTTCTTTAGGGGGGGCACTTGGACCTTCCCCCGAAGATGCTTTTTTGGCAGCAGTGTGTGGGGATACAGATAGAAAGGGTCAGAGATGGGATGAGTACAAGGTATTAGTGGTTTGAGAATATTATGTGTGATAAAAATTACAGCCTCTCAGCTGTCTCACCTTCCTCAAGCAGTGCATCCAGTAATCCTTCCCAGATTGTTTTCCATGAGGCCTTATCTGATGCAACAGCAAATAAACTTTGGCTGCTGAGCAAAGTAACCCTCTCACCTGGCTTGAGTGAGACTTACATGGGCAGTAAGGGTTTCTGTAACACATTTTTTGCAGGATCAGGCTTCCGTTTGCAGGATTTGTTAGTGCATTTCTTAATGGAAAAAGAAAAAGTTCAGTGTTACCTATGAAATGTTGAGCATTTAAAGCTTTCTGCTTGCTGACAGCTTTCTAGTTTCTCTTTGTTTCTCCATAAAGTCTGTTCTTTCCCGAATTAGTCTGTCTCCTCAGAGCAATCTTCAGCCAGAAGTGATCAGGTTGGCACCATGAGCAGTTCAGTGTCTTGAAGCTGAGATTTGTGTTGGGGAAAATAGGATGTGATGCAAGGACAAAAGGTGGTCTTGCCCATGTTTGTCCGTAATTAATGTATTTCTTTCCTGTTAGTTTCAAAGGATTTTTTTTCTGGTCAGGAGTTAAATGGACCCATTCAGTGTTTATATTTATGCAAATGATCGTTGTGTCACTCAGGTTGCAACATTAAAGGAAAAAAAAGCCAGATATTTTACATGCCTTTGAGTATTGAAGTGATTACAATTACCTACAAAAAAGGAGTTGCTTTATTAATTAATTAACTTGGAGAAAAATGTCTAGTGACCCTCTGAAGGAATATCAATGGCTGAACCATTAATTATGTAAATAAGATCTGTCTGTACTGTTCATTATTCATAGTTTAACATGAAAATTGCCGTTTAAAATAATGCTTCATTCATATATTTCAATAAATGTCTGATCTGCTTAGCTTGTCCCTTGGATCTGGATTTTGAGTCGAAGGCTGTGGTGACATGGATAGGGACCTTGGGGCCCTTCCTTTGAGCCACCGGCACCCAGTTCCTAATTGCTGGGCTGGCATTTTTTGGGGACAGGCTCTCTGAGGCAGCAAATCCCCTTTGGGAATGAGTTCCTGCAAAATTTGTGTCCGGAGAGACAGAGTCATTTCATTTCATAGGTGAGGAAGGAGAGGAAAGAAGCAGCAAAGTACTTGCAGAGCTTTTGTGACTTTCCCGTGGTTTCAGAAAGGAGGCTGCAGCAAAGCTGCAGAACCAGCCCAGCTCCAAGTCCTGTTGGGTTGTGGAATTGCATTTTGCTCTGAGTCGGAGGCAGCAGTACCGAGGCAAACAAATACCAGGAGGAAAACAAGGTTAGAGCACGTGTTTGGTTCCTGTGATCTTGTGCACTCAGTAAACTTGCTGGTCCTTTTTACGTTTGGAAGATGTGACTGAATGCCTCCTGGCAAGTGCTGCAGGTGATTTCATACAGGTTATGAGCTCCTTGCCTTGTAAAGAGCTCTGCCTTTTTATTTTCTAAAGTTTCACCGAGCGCGTTGGCAAATTCCGATGAAGGATTCCTGGAGGGTTTTATTCCTTTTCCTATCCCTAAAGACGACACACAAAGGTTTCCAGGGCTGCGTTTTGCTCAGGTGCCTGCGAGTGCACCTGTAAAGAGGAGAGAGAGGAAGAGCTGCGTTTTTTTCTCATCATCTCAAAGGCTGTGCTGCACGTAATCTTGAGCGTGCAGACAAAAAGTAGTAGCTGTGCAGTCCCAGAAAATCCTTTACTCTCCTCTCCCTGAAGAGCACCTGCTTATGAGCGTAAGACGTTCAGATTTCCTTTTTTTTAACGCCTCAGAACTCGCTTTGCCCATAGCAGGAAGGGCTGATGAAGAAATACGTGTGTCCCCCCCCTTTCCCTTGTAGCGTGATGAATTGTGGAAGTCCTGATTGAAAATTCTAATCACAGCCTTGCAGTCCTTCAGATCACAACCCCTGACAGTTGATTCACTCCTTTTCATGCCTGCTGCCTCTGACTGCTCCTGGTGCCTCGTCTGCATGAGTCTATCATTAGCACACAAAGCATGATGGATTGGCCGGGGTACCTCCGTCCTCAGAACCTGGGAAATGCTTCTCTTTCAGAATCAAAGAACCTGTGTGTGACATCGTCATGAATGAGAGAAGAAAGTAATACAGTATTGGAGGTGCCTGTTTGCTGCCACTGTTTAGAGGGAAAATGATGCATTATGGGGACTGTAAGTACCTGGCCTGTTTGTTTGGGGTTTGGCTCCTCACTGGGAAGGATGCAGAAAATCACAGATGTGGAGCAGGGCATGAGCTGGGTCTGGCATGTGCACAGCAGTTGTAATAATACTTTTTGGAAGTCAGAGCTGTAAACGCTTCCAAAATTCTACTTAAAAGTTCAGCCTATTAATGGAATCATTTAACTTTCAGTGAGATCTGATGGCCAAAGCGATTACAAACAATGGCTTTTGGTACTGACCGCGGGCTTGGTTCACTTTGGTGGATTCTCTTCTACAGACCCTTTCAACAGAAACTTTTGCAAATGTTTGCATCTTGCAAATGCTTTTATTCATCTGTGTGACTCGGCATTTAATGTTTCAGTGAACAAGACAGTTGAGTTTTGGCTCCAGCGAAAGATTGATAGGAACAATTTCCGAATGTGGGATCACAACAAAGTGAAAATATGTCATGTTCAAATACTGAGCTCTGATGCGTCATGTGGTCTCGTAATAAATGAAACAGCACTACCGACCTGACAGATGTGTTTTAAAACCAGAAAATGGTTTTAAATTTATGATGATTAATTTTCAAGATGAACTGCAATGAAAAAAATTGTTAGTAGATGCTTAAAGAAGGTAAGGGGAGCCGGCTTTCTGAAATGAGAACAGGCAGGTAGTGATAAAGCTGCCTTCACTTTTACATTTTGCTTTCTAAAATTTCAGCAATGGGAAAATTCGTATTCTGGCTGCTGCAGCTGGCGTTAACAGCCACTCATGGAAGTGTAACATCTCATGGAAATTCCACTTCTTGGATTTGTGCTACTGCTTCGTGCAGGTTGTCTTGGAAGTAGGAGTAACTCAAAGCAGAGCTGCAGGTTTTCTACCTGGTGATTCTTTCAGAGCCATCAAAATAAAGCAGCACTGAACTTAGTGGGAAAACAGAAGTAGCGTGATAGTACCTTGAAAGAAAACCAAACTTTTCTGTAACTCAGCTTTTTCATTCGTTTTGAGGATTTGCCACTTGAACATTGACTTTGTTTTGCTCTAGGGCAGTTAAATGTAAAGGATATTGTTTGGTAAAGTATAAAGTGATTTAGTTAAACATTGTTAGGTAATTTTGGGCTAAAACCAGGCCTTGATAGCCTTTAGTGAAACCAACTCCTGCCAAGTGCAGGAAGGTGAAATCATTCCCATCCCCAGCAGTAAACTCCGTTATTTCAAGGAACTGTGTCCTAGTGAGGCCAAAACTGAGCTTTCCAGTTGGAAATGGAGACAACAGCCCTAGAAAGGACGTGGGCTGTGCTTTTTCCAGAACAGGAGTTCAGCAGGGGGAAAAAAAATCCTAAGTGTCAATGCCATGTTAGTTTGAAACAAACGAAATGAGTTTAAAAGGAGATGTTTCGTTTGTCATTAGCACTACAAACTTTTACATGGGAATGTTGTAGGTTGACAACAAGTTGTGTGGGAAACCCCAACAATTGTCTGCCAGCTGTTAATTTCCAGCACTCTGAGAACAGCTGCCCTGTAGCATCTCCTCATATCTGACCTTCCTCATCTTCAGCAGTGCTCCCTCTTCTCTGTCAAACACACTTGGTGGTTCCAGAATTTTCCCTGCCATTCTGGGGGCAGTGGGCGTGTAACTCAAAGGCAGTATTTTATCTGTGGATTGCAGTTTAAGTTCACTTAATAGAAGATGAAAATTCTAGAAGCCATTTTGGCTGTCTGAAGATAGCTCTGAATGCACGTGTCCCTTTTTTTTTTCTGCAGAGATACTTGTCAAAACAAGGTCTCTACTGGTCTCTATCAGGTCCCTGTCTTACTGTGCCCAGAGGAAAGAAAAAACCAAACTGTCTGAAGAGCTTAAGGATCCAAATATAAAATTAGTATAATAAGTATAAAAATGTCAAAACAGATGAGATCTATCTGGAAATGTACAGTATATTGTGCTTGCTGCCTTTATTGCACTTCATAATGGCTTTCATGCAAGTTGCTTTGGCCCTTGGTCTTTATTATCAGGAATTGTTTTTATCCATTAAGAGCCTCAAAGAACAGCCAAGATCATGCTGAGATGTTTTTACCTCCAACTAATGCCAATATCTGTACTGGAGGGAAAAAAAAAAAATCTGCATTTTGTAGATGCTTGTCAGAATCCTGGTACCTAAAATGTGTCAGATTCTGTTCTGTACATCACTTAACAGCTGGGCACTCTATACATCTGCTGTTTCCTATGTGCAAAGCATTATGCAGTGATCCTACATGGGGCCATTTTCCATTCCCATTGAATGCTTTGTCCCTGCTCTGGAATTCCCAGTAATCCGTTGACAATTCACTTTTACCGAAACCGGGATTTTTCCCAATCTTGCTTTGTTTTAGAAACGAGAATACTCTGGGAGACTTTCGTGATCAGGACTGATCAGTTGTACTGTGGCATTTACAATTGGATAGAATTCAAAGTTTCCTAAGCATAATCACAAACATTGGTGTCTCACGTGAATGTGTTGTTCAGTGATTCTGATGTCTGTTAGCACCTGACGTGGAGTGACCCGAGGAGTGTGCTCATTCCTTTCAATGACAATTGGATTGTCTCTCTTTTGCAGTTTCTGACAAGTTTAGCTCTCAAATAACCCATGGTTTGTTGCCATCTGAGCTGATGAAGCTTCATAAGTTTTGGAGGTTAATTCAGGGAACGTTCGAGTTGTGCTTGCCATCGAAGAAGTTCCATTTATGGTGGGCTGGGTTTTATTTTAGGGTGTAAAGCTTCATTATTGCTTAAGGATTTATATTTGTCTGTAGCAACACACAAGATCCAATGGTCTAAAGGCATGAGCACGGTAGTTTTATTTTTAAAAATGATATACTTTTTAGTTCCACACTTTGTCTGTGTTAACCTGGGTTTTCTGCTATGTTTAATTCAGTGAATTTCATCTTTCGTTTCATTACATCAGAAAAGCTCTCGTGAAGTGGCTAAAAAGGCATATCCAAATTGCTCTCTATTGCCATGGAGAGCTGCAGTCCTGGCCTTTGTAGCTGTACCCAAATGCACTTTAATCCAGGCAGCAGGAGTGGTGCTTGTGTGCCAACTGTGGCAGCTCTGCCTCCAAGGACACTGTCCAAGCCTGCCCAGCCCTGTCAGGGCTCACTTTTCACAGCCTGCTCCTGGCTAGTTTGGGCTCTGATTATTAATCACACAATAGAATTCCTATTTCCTAGGTTTAGGTGTAAATTTCCCTAAATAGACAGTGTGGATTGTTTTTTTAAAATTTTTACATTTCCTCGTGTCCTTTGCTGTGTGAAAAAAAGGCTTCTTATTTACAAAATATTTACAATCACTATAATGCAAGTGTGTAACTTCTTAATAGAAAATACTCATAAAACTAGGTTGGTATTTGGGATTACTACTCTGAATCCTGGCAAGAGGTGCCTAAATTACATCCACCACAGTGACCAACATTTTGACATTTCCAGATGGGCCTTTGACTTTTGCCAGATGTGACCTCTGTATCCTGGGCTGTAAATACCTGGAATCTGGAGTACGAAGCTGGAATCTATCTGTGCATGCAAATTTTTGCTTTCAAATTTCACTGTAAATAATTTTCATACCTTAAGATAGTTCCCCTCATCTGAGATATGAGTTACCACTATTGATACAGTTATTAGATTATATTGGAATTATTCGTTACTAGAGTGTTAGAACTAATTTGAATTAAAAAGTGTTTATGAGTTTTGGACCTGATGTAAAATATTCTGATATGTACTTTGGCAAGATAAACTAAACTGTTAGTGGAGATTTTAGTTTGCCCCTGAAACTTGAGAAATATTTTTCTCCTAAACACTGAGTGTAGAGTATTGAATGACGTTTTGCCTGGACTTTGCAGTTTGTTGATGGAGCTGCTCAAACACACCCGATAATAAAATAAAGAGTGCCAAGAAACCTAAATTTCCATCCTGCTCTGCCACTTTTTGCTGGGAGTGACCAAATCACTTTTGCAATAGGTAATTCAATATTCTGGTTTTCTTTTTAACATCTGTCAAATGAAAGCAGACTGATCCAAAGGCACGTTGTCAGATTACATGTGAAGTCAGGATTTGTACTTCCCCAAGAAAATATGGGTTTCTGTACAGCCCATTTTAAGTCCAGTGCCATACTTTGCTAGGTATTAAAAATGTGATCGGTAATAAAATTGAGAGGAACGTGTTGGTACGTTCATGTTTTAAGGAGTGATGGCTGTGGCTTGTCTGAAATGGTCCAGACTTCATTTTAACATCCAGTGGCAAAATAGAAGGGCTGTACAAACGTATGGTACTTTAATTAATGGGGGCAATACTGAGCTTTGAAAGTCCTCTGGAGCTTTTGTCTCTGTTGGAACATTGTGCTGTGAATCTTCCCTAATAGTTAAAGCAAATGAAGTAAAATAGCCTTTGGGCTATTTTGTTACACTGTGTTGTTGGGGAAAAAAATTAATCCTGTGCCATTTTGCATTTGCTGTCTGTGAATCAAACTGTGAAAGCTAATTTAAAAACTTTCACACTCGGCTTGAATGAGGACTGTCAGTGCTTGGAGAATGTCAAATTGAATGCAATTAGCTGGAGTTGGGCTAGCCTAGATATATCCATCAGCCTCAAAGTGCTCAGCCTTAATGACTGCTCTGATAAACTAACACAGAGGTTACAGGAGAGAACTTAAAGGGATTAAAGTCCTGCTGAAAACTTGCCCTGTGTAGAAGAGATCTTTGAAACCAAAATAGTTTGTACACCAAGGGGCAGGGAGATGGTGTGACCCTGTGGAAAGTTAAATACAGCACAGAGGTGCATCCAGGACAGGGAAACAAAACCACCGATGAACCTGCTCAGAAATTGTAAATACATCGATTATTTAAGTATTTGTTGATTGTTAAGCAGTGAGTTACCATTTATGGTCTCTGAAGTAGTTGGGTGTCAGAGGCATTTGTAGAAGAGGCAGGTGGTGGTACAGCTGAGGTGGAGTGAAATCTTGGAATGTTTTAGGGCATGGTGGCACTACTGGTGTTCTAGTTTGAGGAAATGATGGGGCTTTTGAAGGTAATCTCTTAATTGTATCTGCTGATCAAATGCTGCATCAACCCATCATGGGGACATGAGGTCCAAACTTAATTGATAAAGTGAAGTTCCATGCTTGGTTCTGTGTGTTCAGAGTAACTTTCAGACTGGATGTGAGCAGATCTCTCAGACTGCGGGTGCTCAAGAGACAGGGAGTTTAGGGGAAAGACTGGAGGAGAAATAGGAGATGAACAGCTGAAGTTGTGAGAAGAGTTACCTGCTGTATCAGCTGCTAGTCTGAAATATAATGACTCTTCCCTTTGGAAGATGGGATGTTTGCCAGGCAGAGGACTGTGGCTTTTGGGATATTATTTTACTGTGAGAACATGTCAGAAAATGTGTTTGGAGCTCATTCAGAGCCTTTCTTTTATTTTTTTTTCCTTTCTCTCCTCTTTTTCTTGGAGAAGGCTCCCTGCAGAGTTTTATCTCCAGGTGCTGAGTGAGGTCTCAACCCAAGTTATTCCCTGCGAATTGTAGTGAGCGACCCCTGATTTTCCTCATGGAGAGAGAGCCCTGATGGTAAATTGAAAAGAACCGAGTCTGTGAATTAGCATTTTACATGTCATCCCTTCTCACATGAGCAACACGAATTGTGCAGACAACAGCAGCATTTTTAGTTAATGAACCCGGCCATAAGCACCGTTCACGTTTCACATATTTACAGGGGGTAGCATCCAGTCAAAAAATTCCATTAATTCTTTTTGCATGAATATTGTGTGCATGAGTGCCTACATTTGTGCGTGGATTTGTATGTATGTGTACACTATTAGTGTATGCAGTGTTAAAGCATATAGAGTAATTCAAGAGGAATCACTGAGGAGGTTTCATTAGGCATGGAAATGTATTCAGCAGAAGATTTGAAATAACTCTTTAATGGAAAAAAAGGAAAAACTGTGCCATTTGACATGAAAAATCTATTTTGAACTATAGTGTATGCGCAGTCTGTTTTCTGCTTTCCCTTTCTTGAAATTGTTGCCTGAAATATTATGGTGGCATGCAAAGGCTTGAAGTTTAATTTTAAATTTAATTTGCCTGAATGCTGCCAGGGTATTTTTACATAGACAGTAAAATTGCAACTTGGTAATACTTGGCACTCAATTTCTATAGAAACGGCATTCAGGATACAACTTTGGGCTCATAAGTAAAATAAGATGAAATCACACATGTTAATGATGATTTTAAAATATTTTCAAGACTATGTAAATGTAATTTCTGCTTTGATTTTGTTAGTTTTATGGGCAGCAGGGGAGAGAGTTTGCAACAGTCATATATATATATATGTATATATATTTAAAGCTGTGAATGAACTTTTCTCAATCTGTTAATCCAAATGTTCTTTAATGGCTAAAAATAGAATCAAATTACTTCATATAAAAAAATCTGGGACTTATTTACTGAGCTTCAGACAGAATTATTCTTCCAATAATATTCTGAATATTCTTGAATAGAGTGCCAGAGGGTTACTGTGCTGCTGGCTGGGCTGGGCTTCCCCACTCGTGTTTGCTGATAATCTGGTGACATCAGTTGTCCTTCCTGGCTTCAGTCCTGATAGGAATGCCCGTTTGCTGAAAAAACCCAATGTTTTAATGGCTATTATAACATGAAGTGTTTGCTTTGAAGTGTTCAACATTTGTTATCAATGTAACTTCCTCTTCAGCCCCTCTGTCATCATCTTGGACAGCACAAGACTTTGAGCTGGGCCTCCTCGTGGGGAATTAAACTGGCAGTCAGTCCTGCCTGCCACCTTCAGCCAGGTGTCCTGGCACTGAACGTGCACAGCACCAGAATATTCCTCTCACAGGATTAGTTTGGGCATTTCGGCCCTGCAGAACCAGGGCCCTGCCATGCTGCCTTCAGGTGCTGCACCTGGAACCAGCTGGCTCAGGGCTGATCGTGGGACTTCGTTGTGTCAGACCTCCAGTGGTGTGTAACTCATGGGGAGGAGCAGAGGAGATGAGAGAAAGACCTTTTTTTCTTGTTGAATGTCACATTTCCCAAAGGAAGTCTTTGGTTCAAAGATGGACCACAAAGTCTCTGTGCGGTTGGTTTGTTTTATTTATTAAAGTAGCTCTTAATAATGCAGTGTTTAATAAAGCAGTGACTGCTCTGAGCATTCACAGCTCAAGACTGTGTTTTGTCTTTCCAAGCACTTTCTGACACTAGTCACAGCTAGAACTGAACATCCTGCTTTTCTTTCCTCTCCTGATTTTCCCAAGTCATGTTTGAGAGACAGTCACTGCTGCCAGACCCGAATCACATCTTGCTGATGGCACTCGTGCAGGAGTAGGTGCTGAAGGAATGCAGCTCGTGAGCTGAATTCTGGAAGATGCTGCAGTATGGTTGTTGTACACCTGTGCTGCTGCTTTTTCCTGCCTGTTACTGCACACACTCGCACAAAACAGTGTAGATTACTGTTCCAGAGCCAAGCACATGAGTGAAGAAAGGCTGAATTTATCGTTGCCCAGGTGGAGTGAAAAGTTGTGTGTGCAGTCACAGAGTAACTTCTCTTTTCACGTGACATCTTTGGGTAGGAACAGTCTGTGCTGGAGGATCAAAGTCAGGGTTGGGTGTTACAGGCGGTCACTGTCTGTGGTCATTGCTTGGTGAGCAGGGGAGGAGGAGGAGGAGGAGGAGGATGGGATGATCTCATGCCTTGGGGCAGCAGGACAAGGTCTTGGAGGTTGAACTCTGTGTACCATTGCTCCCCTGTGTGTCATGCAAGACGTCAGCCCTGGCACTTCAGTTTGGTAAAGATGAAAGGGAGATAAAAAGGAGAACTCGTGAAGGGAAATGTCACACAACTCTAACATTCATGACGTTACCGAACACCACTATAATGAAACCAAGATACGTCATCAGTAACCAAATCTCTTAAAAAATGGCCAGGAAGACGACCAAATTTCTTGTAAGAAACATTAGTTTTGACTCAAATTTTATTGACATGTTTTGGGCTACTGTAATGTGCATTTCTTTGGATGGACTACCTGAGTTAATGCATTAAGTCCCATTAATTTCAGCTACTGTGTAGGTACCCGTAGCTTCTGTGTACCTATGGATTGCAAGTATAAAGTGTTCACTGTGACTGATTTGAAATAAATCCAGAAAAGTCTTATAAGCATTGTTTGCAAAAGAAGCAATATTTTTAGCAAATGAAGTGAACTTTTCTTTGCCAATGTGATACCATGTCAGTAGCCTTTGTTGGTTGGTTGGTTGGTTGGTTGGTTTGTGTTTTTTAATTTTTAATTGACTTTATTGCTAGGCACTGTTCTGTGGTGTTACTATTCCCAGTGTAATAATAATCAATAATCTGCCCTTCTTGCTGTGTTTTTGATAAAAATATATCTGAAGATGGAACCTTTTTTTTTTTATAAAGAAACATCTCTATGTTCTTATTAAAATTAGAGAATATAACGTATCTTAGGCTTTTTTAAATCTAAGTAGGATGAAGAATTCACTGCAGATGATCCTGTGGAAAGGCTTTGCAAGAGGAGGGCAATCAAGAAGGGATAATTAGAGTTACTATTTAAATATGCAGAAAGCAAAAAGCTTATCTGGAAGAGCAGAGTGAAGTGTAAGTACAGCGTAAGACTCACGTAAGGATGATTTGCAAGCAATAAAATCACATCTCCCTGACTTTGTAAGTACAAAATAATAAGCAATATTTAATAATGGAGACTGTAATAGCGTGGGATATAAAGCCAGTGGTATGTGGTTTTACCATTAGATCTTACCTGAAGGGGATGGATTGGTTTAGCACTGACAGAGTGAGGATTACAGGTATTTGGAATGTGTGTGCAGGAAGGGATGAGAGTAATTGCTCGAGATAATCTCCGAGCAGTTAACTCAGAATAATGATAGGGAGTTGGTGGGATTTCTGTTCCCAGGTTTTACTTCTTCCTCTGAATCAGCCTGAAAGTGTGAACACCTCTGATGGGACTCTGGCTGCTCCTGTGATTTGAAAAGGTTTGCGGAAGAACTGAATTAATGTGCTGCTAAGAACAAATTCTCCTTGGCAGAGAAATGGGTCGGACGGTCTTCAAGTTCTTAATCATCCCTGATTTTGTAACTCTGTCATTATTTTCATTAATTAACTTGAGTGCGTGACACAAACATCACACTTCTTCCAAAGCTAATATTATTATTGCTGCCTGCTATTTAGTCTGCTGAACTGAAAAAAAGCCCGAAACAAACCAAAATGTCAAAGTGATGCATAGGCAACAAGTTCATTGAATGTGTATTTTATCTGAATGGCTTTAGTTGGGCATCATCTGCAGTCTCACCCTGCACTGAGAGCCTGTCTGGTTTCACAAGCTGGGCAAGGCCAGGCCTGCCTGATGCTGGGCTTTGGGAGGCAGGAGCTGCTGGAAAGGCTGGAATTCAGGAGCTGGGTTCTTCCCTGGGGCTCAGCTACCGGGCACGTGGCTGCCAAGGGGGAGGAAGGAGCCAGGGGCCTGACCACTGGAATTCTTTTGAGTTCCCCTGGCCCTTTCACAAGGCCATGGGTGCTTAACCCAATGGTCCTGGCTACCTTCCAAGTGGAGTAATTAAATTCTGCATTCCTGAATTCCCTCTCGTTTTAATTGGATTTGGTATTCTTCACCTTTTGGCTTTAAACTCGCCCGGCGAAACAACTGTTTCTCATTACAGCAGGGACTTTATTTCAGATCAGGGCATATTACCCTTGAATGTAATGTACATTGCTTGAAGTGTGCCAGGTGTTTCAGGAGAGCAGTGCACGAGGGAGAGCAACATTTTACTTCTATTTTTAATTGATTTTCTTCGCTGTACTCGGGTACACCCATGTGATACGGTTATTCCTGTTTGCTCTCTCAGTTTACAGGCCTTGTTGAGACTGTAAAATCAAAGGCAATTCGTGAAAATATTTTAGATCTTTGCTGCATCCGGGAAACCTTCTGTTTGCCTCTGTGTGCAGCTTTCATCTCTTTTGTGTAGTCAGTGAAATCTAGGGCATCACTGGAAATTCAGTTTTCAGTGTGGATCCAAATGTTCACCTGATCATGGAGGCTGCTCAGCACTTCACAGGAACCAGCTGGTAAACAAGGAAATCTGTGCTACATCTCCCCTAAAATATGGCTTGGTTTCTACTGTGCCAGTAACTTCTATTCATGTACTGGAGCCTAAATAATTGATTTTTCAGTGCGTGCCACAGCGCAGCGTTTTAAAGCCCAGGCTGCCTTGTTGATGAGTATTGTGATTCTGCAGAAATTTTAATTAATGGATGGGGATGTCCAAAAGGTGTAGGCAGTAATGAGAGTGAATAGATGGTTTAAATCTGGGATGGTAATTTCTGGACAGGACAAATCTTTGATATGGATAAAATTCAGATTAGTTCACTTAACGGTTCACCTGGCCCTAATGATACCTAAATTTAGAACTTGTGAGCACCGCTGGCCTGCAATCAGAATATGTTTTTCCCTGCATAAAATGGAATTACATTAGTCAATTCGCATTAGCCAAGTCTGAAGTCCGTGTCTGGTTGGATTTATTTGTGCTGGCTGATGACAGAGCTCTGTTTGGCTTTTTGTTTGACCTGGATACGCGTATCTTTCTTAGTGCTGTCAGTCTTCCCTTCTGCTGCTCAGTGAACGCTCCTGTTGCTGAACATCCAAGATCCGTAGCCCTTTATTAAATTATAGAGTATGTTACTTGTTTCTTTAGTATTTACCTTTGGGCATTAGAACTCTTTTTCCTAGAAAATAACCTGGTGCAGAATTTTGTAGGAGTTTCTGAAACCTCTCTGAAAGAAAAAAAATCAACCATCCAAGCATATCTGGGAATGCCTTAATAAAACAAAGTAGTAGTAATGAACACATCTCCTTTCTTTGTTTTTTCTTTTTAAATTAAGAAGTATATTTCATGTAAGTGATTGCACAAAAGTCTTTAAAAGTAGGAAGGTCCCACCTGTGTTATGGACTATAAATTCACTTTGTATAGCATTCTGTCCCCTTTCTCTGTATGAATTCCAGAGGACAGCCCCAAACTGACAGAAAGCCTTTCCGTTGTGGACTTGGTTTTGTTGGTATGCAGAGAGGGCGGGCAAAACCAGCATCCTGTCTTTCATCCTTCTGGATGAGGATTAATCATGATCACAGCTGCAGAAGGATGCAGATCTTAGCTGGGGCTGGAGAGGGGGAAGGGCTGGGTATGGGGGGAGCAAAGGACATCTCTGTCTTCCCTTCCACCAGCCCCTCCTGCCCTTGGAGGCCCTGTGGTTGATGGAGGAGTTGCGAGAAGCAGATTCCTACCTTTTTATTTTCTTTACGAATTAATCCTTCGTGCATCTTGTGTATTTTCCTTTAATCATGAGGAATGCACTCGATTTTCCAGGAGCACACACACACACGGAGTGTTTGCACGGCTTCCTGGTTTCCTTGATGATGCATCAGGCACCGGGTGCCGAAACGCTGCGGGTTCAAAGGCACCCAGATTTACACCAGTGACTTTTACCGTGTCTCTGTGGCCAGCCCCGAAATGCCCTGCAGGTCAACTGTTTTTGAAATGGATAAAAGTGTGCTAATTCCTTCAAGGTAAATCAGGAGGATTATGACATCTAGGAAGAAGAATCTGCCAGACAGTTCCGAAGCAATCTATCTAGGACTGACCCAACAGCATCTCTAAAGCTTCCAATAAAATTGCCTGAGGAGTCTGCCAAGAAGCCAGATGCTGCTGCTGGAAAAATACCTTCTGTAGCTTGGCATTTGTCCTGTAATTGCTTCCAAGAGAGAATAAACTGTAGCATGACAGTGGAAGGTGAATGGTTCCTCACTGCGTGCTACTTGGTGATTTTAAAAAATGTTTAGAAAATAAGCATTATTTTCTGATGTGTTACTGGTCGTGCAGGTGCTCGTACTCATTTAACTGCTTACGAGTTCCCCATCTGAATAATCAAACACTTTTTTTTCCCCCTGACCTGTTAACCTGGCAGTGGTTTGATTTTTCTCTTTCCTGTGATTCCTTTTGCGGGGTCCCTAACCTGATCACCTGAGCTTTGATCCCGTTAGGGTGTGATGTGGTCATGTAGACCTGGTTATGTCTCAGTGGGGACCCTGTATGGATGTCTCTCTGCATGGAATTATGATACAGCAACCAACACCTGGCCCACACAAATCCAAGGGTCAGATTGTCATGTGGCTTTGTTTCTCTTTTAGTATATTTTTCAACTGTGGGAAGAGCACTGTCTGTTATTATTCAGAAATGCTGCTGAATCTTACCCCGAACCAGAAAATGCGTGGAAACTTCTTAGGGAAGGTGCTTCCTCCCTTTGAAAATGTTTAATATTCATACTGATAGAAAGCAGAGGCATTTGTGGAGCTGTGTATAACCTAATCAGATACAAATGAGATGAGAACAGATAAGTGATTCCAAGAAAATTATTTATTTGAAATTTCTCCAGTAAAATCTAGCAGCTGTCCTCAAATACTTCTGTTTGGTATCGTGCAGGAGCCTGCCTGCTGTTCATCGCAGCAGTCCTGTGGGATTGCCTTCAGGAGTGGTTTGAAGACTCAACTATTTAAATGGAATGGTCAGGAGTAATTCTGCAGCTAAAACTCATCATAGGATCACAGAATGGCCTGATTTGGAAGGGACCTCACTGAATTTCAACCCCTTGCCATGGGCAGGGACACCTTCCACTAGGCCAGGCTGCTCCAAGCCCCGTCCAACCTGGCCTTGAACACTTCCAGGGATAGGGCAGCCACAGCTTCTCTGGGCAACCTGTGCCAGGGCCTCACCACCCTCACAGGGAAGAATTTCTTCCTAACCTCTGCTCTAAACCTACTTTCTGTCAGTTCAAAGCCATTCCCACTTGTCCTGTCACTAAATGTCCTTGTAAAAAGTGTCCCTCCATCTTTCTCGTAGATTCCCTTCAGGTCACACTGAGGTCACCTGCTTACCAGAACATTTAAAATACTGATATTTGTCATTGTGAACAAGAATGTAGAAGTAATTATTGCCTGTTTGTGTGAACTCATACTTACAGTCCTAGAAGGTTTTTGCTTTTCCCCTTTGCTGCGCTAGACAATGAACTTTGGTAGGAGTCAGGTGGTCGAGTTTGGCGTAATAAAGCAAAAGTCCATTTCCAGCAGGGCAAACTCCTTTATCAGTTTCCCTAATACTTAACAGTCAAGGGAACAAGGGCTGAGTGTTGAAAAATAGCAGTGAATAAAGATCCTGGCACAGGGGTTTTTGTTGTTGTTGGCATTAGGAGGCTTGGCTTTGCTTTGCTGTAACGTCAGGAAGCTTCAGAGAATGGAAAGGCACAATGTACAGGTCAGCTCCTGAACAGCTCTCAAAGGGACCTGGAAAAGTTGGTGCAAAATTCACATCCTTTAAGAAGGTCAATGTAAGGCATCGTTCTAAGCTTCACTTCAGATTTCGAAGTATCTCAAGTTGGATCTTGTGTAGGTATAGTGCTGTTATTTTATTTAAAAGGAACGAGAAGGTGAGTTCCAGTTCAATCTCACTTGAAATATTAAGAAAATCCTTGTGAATTAAAAAAAAAAAAGAAAAGCTGAATTAAGATATTTCTGTGAAGGACAGGAGATGAACAAGTTTCCTTCAACTTACTGTGCCACTTAAAAAACATGCTGAGCTGTCCAGGATGCGAAATGTTTAATTCCGTAACCTTTTCTTCCAATTAGAAGACACAGATTCTGATTGTGAGGAATTTGCATTTCAATATGAAACGTGGTGTCTGACATTGCTTTTACCTTCTCCCTGGTGATGCTCCTGACTGCATACTTCTCCCTTTCCTTCGGTGTGATGATTGCACCACCGCACTTTAGTAATCATTTAACAGCTCTAATTACAGAATACTGTGATCCCAACTGTGTACTTTGTCCTCTTTGCCTTCTTAGTCTCTGTTCCTTTGGTGTCGAGAGGATCACAGAAGAGCCGTTCTTCTGCTTTGCAAAAATAAATTCCAAAGGCCCTGCTTTGGTAACGTACAGATTTGCATTTTCTCGTGGATCTGGAGTTAACAACGTTGAATTTTATCCATAGAGGGGTTGGTTGGTCTGCTGTTGTTTGCATCAGTCACGCCGGCATAACTTCTGTGACACTAATGCAGGTACACCAGCATAAAATTGGTGTAACTCCAGCTCCATTAAAATCGATGGAGTTCCGCCAATAGGAGTCAAATGCAGCGCCATTGATTTTGTGCCGGTGTGACTTTATTGACTGGAGTGGAGGTGAGGCAGTTTCTGCTGGTGGGGCTTGGGTCGCAGCCAGGGCCGTGCCTGCGTTTGGAGCAGTTGTGACTTGGGTTTCTTGTTTGTTCTTGTACGGCGTTATCAGAAATTCCTTCTCTCTTCTGCTCCAGGGTCAGCAGTGTGGGAATCTGGGAGCGGTAAAGTCTTGGAGTAATGCAGTTCGTAGAGGAAAAGCATTAGGTAATTCAGTTTCACTGAGCACAGGGAATCTCTAGTCCCATCTGAATGATTTCCGCTGTTATCTGCTAATGTGGTATCAGAGGAATGATGTGAAGTTTTTAAGTCGGCTCCTTTTTGATGTGATACCCTGCTAAAGCTTACAAAAGCACTCTGAGTGGAGTTTTGAGTCAGAAAGTACACTTAAAGGAACAATGAGTGCCGTATCTATACCCTCAGCACGCTGGGATTGTTCCTGGTTTTCACCTCTCTTGCCTGGAGTTGCGTTCCCTGCTCCCTGGGCAGAGGAGATGTAGTTTTTTCCTGAATTCAAATGGCATACCTTCAGTATTTCAAAAATTCTTTAAAGCAAGTCCATGTCTTCTATTTTGCCTTTGTTGCCTGAATGCTGCCCTGCATAATATAAAATAGAAACGGGAATATTAAAATGAAATGTTAGTAATTTCCCATTTAAAATGTTGATGAAATCAATTCATTCCTTTGAAAAGCTTCTTTTTAATCCGGTCAGCATTTTCCGTGAGTAGAAAATTCACAGCACTTCTGGTGAATAATTGGTGGAGTGGAGTGCAGCATTCACCACTGCATGGAGCGATTTCCAGGAGGAATTTCAGTAATTATTCCTGCCATCGTTGCAATACTAATAAAAAATCTTACTTTAGAAACATTTTATAGGTCAGTTTTTTGCCAAGATGCTCTTGCAGTGGTGAATCAGCTTCAGTGGTGCTATTTATCCCATCTTGAGGAACCGGGTAACATGCCTGAAAGATGCCTTAAAGACAGAAGAATGAAGCATAGTTTAAACCACAATAAACTTAATAAAATGTGTTATTGGCATTAGTTACATGTATGTAGGGTTTTGTTAAAAAAGAGCTTCTTGTTTTCAGGAGATAAGGGAAATATTTTATGGATACAGTCAACTACAGCAACTAAATGCAAAGGAAAATTAAATGCTGTGGTTTGAGTACTAAGCAGTTTTCTGATATTGGAAGAATTAAAAAGAGTTATTTGGGAAGTGTTGTTCTGGAAGACACTACAGACGTAGTACAGAAAGCTGGATAAAGGACATAAAATTCCTTCCTTTATCTTAACATATAGAAAATCAGGAGTGGAGGGAAGTACAGGCTCGTTTTAGAGCAAACAAAACTAAGTGTGAGATGTGGAGGCAGTTGTGAGTCTTCGCAAGCTGCGTAACTTAGGGATGTGGTGGGAGACGAAGGGTGCTGGGTTCCAGGGGAGGGTTTGTAGGAGATGTTTTTGGGTAGTGTCTCAGTTTGTGCACGTGAACAGTAAAACTCCTGTCACCTTCACAGGCTGCAGAAATACCAGTCAGGAAGTGGCAGGAAAAAGCAGTGCTTGGCACGTGGTGCCATAAAAGAGAGTCCTTTGGCTTTGTCACTCTGTGCATTCTGCTGTTCTGGGGGCAAATGGCAGAACTGGAGGAGAGGGAGTGACCCATGAGCAATCTAACAGAGATTTCTGTTTTCTGTGGCAGGGTAGCCAGAGTTTCAGTGCATGGTCTGACTTAGATTTTGCTTTTAAACACGTTAGAGAATTTGCTGTAATGGCGTGTCACCGACAGTTCTCCTGTTGGCTTTTGTTTCCTCCTCATTTTCTCCTCTCTGTCAGTGTCTTAAGCTCTCTTTCACCTCTCCTTCCCCCTTTTCTGGTTCTTATTTACAGGCCTTGTTAACTGCAGTGTATCAGTGGGTTTTGGATCAGTCCCTTGGGTTCCCATTTGGAATTAGTGCAGATGAATAGTGTACCAGATGAATACTCTGATGTTCGCCGGCCCTGACCATTGGGGAAATGAGCTGATGAGTACAAAACAGTGTGAGCAGCACCAGAGGATTTCCTGGCCCCTCTCCCTGGAGGGTACAAAGAGCGCTGGTGGCAAGGATGGGTTTTCCATCGTGTGTGTGTGTGTGGTCCCACTGCTGTTCCCTGTGTCAGGCTTAGTGGGCAGGTGGGAAGCAGATGAGTGACGTTTCCTCCCTGGATTGCAGACCCTTACACTCGAGCTGGTTTTAGTTTTCCAGGATCACAGCACTTTTCATTTATATTTTCACTTATATTTTACCCTTTTAGTATGTTCGGGCTTTGTTTAACACTTGTAAAACCACAGGCATCAACACGATTATGTTGGGTGCTTTGGAGGAGGAAAAAATTAATTGCAAGACTCCAGAGGCATAAAAGCAAGAGCTAAGGCTGGGAGCACGGCTTTTGTTTTGTCAAACCAGGGTTTGGGAGGTACCATCCTCTTGTCAAATCCCACTTTGTGGCTGTGGAGAACTTAAATACCTAGGGAATGCCAGGGCTTAGTTACAAATCCTTTCTAAGACTGCTTTTCTTTTATATAAGCAGATGGAAACTGGTTTCAGGGGAGGGAACTTCTTAAGTTTTGAAGTCCTGAAGAAAATTAATTAATTCGTGTATTTGAAAGCCAGAGGGGAGGTATTATGATTGTCTTGTCTGACCTCCTTCATAACTTGGGCCAGGGGAAGTCTCCTAATAACCCCTTCATGAGCTCACTCAAGCGTGGTTGAAAAGACAAATGATTTGACAGAAATTGTTGTTTCACACGCATGTGGGGGAGGCGAGTGGAGCTTGGGACTAATTTCCCTGTGCATAAAGGGTCCAACCTGTGTCAATCCTAACTGCAAAGTGAATTTACGAAAATATTTCTTTGCTGAGGCTGTAGGTTTTATGCTGGCGTAGGAGTAGTAGAGAATGCAGGCTTAAGAACTTCTCCTGGAATTAAAAGCCAGTTAATTCCAGAAGGCGCTGATTGTGTTCCTGCCGTAGCCACTTAATAAGGCCGCAGAAAAATGTCAGTATTTTGTTAAAATGAAGAGCTCAGAATCCTCTTTAGGAAAAGCTGAGGCGTGCACATAACATTGCAATAGCTGGAGCAGTAACAAGGCGCACAAGAAGATTGTTAAGAGTGGATGGATACGTGTGAGATGATGGATTTTATTTTTTTTTTGTTTGTTTGTTTGGAAACGCAGCTAACGAAATTTTGTCTTTAGAGCAGGGAGAGAAATGTGGCAGAACCGATCAAAGAAAATAGCATCTCATTGATAAAACACATGCTGCAGTACTTCCCACAGTTGGGAGGCTGTAGTATTTAACAACGGTGACCTAGATTGGAGGAGACAATAAAAGCTGTTGCGGTGAGGAGCAGATTGACTGCCATTCTCATCTGGGTAATAAACGGCTGAAATATGGACAGTGCATGAAAGTTTACTAATGTGGCTTACATAAAGACCTGCACTTTTGGAGGAATTGTCTCTGCAGCAAATTCAGTTTGAACTATAGCTTGTGTGTGACAGATGTTTATGTGCTCCTTTACAAAGATACCTATTACTTTATTCAAGGATCTATGAGCCTGCGAGAGTACGACCTGATTAGGTTTGAAAGTAAATCAATATGTGAACCTGTCCAAAAACAGACATGCATTTATTTTAAAAAATATTACTCAGTGGGATAGCCTCGAGGGGATATAGCTTTTCTGGAGAGTTTCAAATGAGATAGCAGTCATATGTTGTTACTTTAAAATATTCAGTGCCATTCAGATGCTACTATTTCAGCTGTCCTGTTGGAAATGGCTGACAACAGGAGATGGCATTCCTGATGCTTTGTAGACACAATGGTCTTCTAAGACATTAAAACTTGCTTAACTACGGGTCCTGGGGGGTATTCAGTATTTATTTTTAATTTATTTTTTGAATAAATGGACCTATTATAAATATTTTCCTTTTGTGAAGTGGCTCGTGTTAGTGCTCCTTGTAGAGTTACGCAGTTAACCTTTAGGTAAATATAAATCCAAATTCTCGAAAAATAAACTGTCAATCCAGCTGTGACTTGAGAGATGCTTTAAGTAAGTGCCATTGAGCTGTAAAGGCTGATGCATCCCTACTGTGCCGTAAAACTAAATATTATTAAATTGGGTTGCGCGCGGGGGGAGGGGAAGGAGATGGGGGTTGCGAGGGACATCTGTTCTGCACAGAGCTCCTCTCCCTGCTCGTGGGGGGATTTGAAGCGTGAGTGAGGAGGGCGAGGGCGTTCCCCCCAGCGCCGCTCCGAGCAGCTGTGCTTGGGGAGAGGCATCTCCCTGTCCATGGACCTGGCCGGAGAGCGCGTGGATCCTGGCAGCGTCACTTTTTCATAGCTGTTACTCCTTTTCCCTCTCTGATCAGCCTTCCTTTGCTTTGTCCTTTCCCACTCTTCTCTCAGCTGAGAACGTTCATCGAGATGCTGTTGGTTTATTCAGGTCTGATACGCCGAGCAGGTGTATTCAGCAAGCGCTGCAACTTCAATTTGTGCGGCGCTTTGTTTTTCCTCCTTTTTTTTTTTGCCGCGCGGCGCTTATTCAGATTCCGCAGAGGGGGAACAGGGAATTTTGTATTTCAAAATCAGTTCAGCAGATTTTGAAAAGCTATCTTTGAATATTCTATAATACACAGACAGATTTGAAGAGCTTATTAAAGAAAGCCCCTGACACACTTCAGCAATATTAAATCACTTCAGACGGTGCATGGCAGTGTAATGTTACTGAAGCATTTTAAAATGTTAAAAGAGCCTGGATTTGAAAGTCCTGGTGGCTTCACAGCCCTTACTGTGAAAAGTGATTTAAAGTGTCAAAATTATTCCAGCGTTTGCAGTCTGTTACTTTCTTAAATGACAAAGATGGGACATTAGTAAATAACCCTAACTGCAGTTAATCTCTGGCCATCTAACCAGCTGATATGCTGGGTTAATATCTTTATTAAATGCTTATTTAATAAGTGGGCAGCTGTTCAGACAGGCCAGATGGACTTCTCTGTAATTGTGCTAATAATGAGAACTTTCTCACAAAAAGAAAGGGCAGTAAGAAGATGCATTTGGTGAGGCAACATCCTGACAAATGGCCTCAGGACAGTCTGGTCCTCTGCCCTCGACAGACTGGCTCAAGTAAGTGGTTCATCCCTCAAAGCAAGAAGGACCAGCAGTGAGAATTGGAGCAATGGGTTATTTTTCTGCTTAGATGTTTATTCTCTGTGTATTCTTTGACGTCCCCAGTCCTGCCTCCCTCATCCTGCTCCAGCACATTCCTGCTGGGGGTTCACAGCTGGTGCATTTTTGTCCCCAACAAATACACATTGTGTAAAGCTGTAGCTTTCTCCCTAAATGTTATCTTTTTGCACCTATCCCATTTATATTTCGTGGGTTTAATTAACTATTTTCAGAGATCTTTGCAAGAAAGATTATTAGATGGGTGTTAAAATTACAGCTTTGTTTGCGTGGAGACAGATTCTTTTATACTGGAAACATTATCGTAAGCAAGAGGAGTGGCAAAGTATGATGTTCTCAGCATGAGCAATGAATACATTTTTCATTTGTCTTTGTTCAAGTAAGAGAATGAAAGCACTGAAAGAGCATCGGAGGAGTGAAAATCTGTACTTACTATCTGGCAATATGGAATTGGTGCATTTAAGAATTGAGTCCTTGCAGATTTTTTTGCTTTTGGTGACATTTCCAGCTACTTCCTGCATGGTGGTCTTTGTCCTCCAGCTGCCGGTCCAGAAGTGCTGATCTTCTGTACACCCTGAGCAGTGTCTCTAGGCTGTGAAGGCATCTCAGATGTGCCAAAACATCTCAAATATAGATGTTTGAGGCAGTCACAGATAACGGTGTTTAAGCATCTAAAATCATGGACAATTGGCTCAGCAGATGGAGAACTTTATCTGTTTCTCCCTTGCAGTGGTTTGGCTTTTTTATTTTCCTTTTATGTTTCAAACCCAGAAAATGACTGTTCCTTTTTTGTTTCCTTCCTCCACAGCACTCGAAAGGAGTGAATGAGATGAACTGTTTGGGTTATAGTATCTGAAAGGCTAAATTATTCTCTTGGAGAGACGTTCTAAATGAGCCTGACCGAGATCCTGGATCTGTGTGAAGAGGACTAAGGATATAGGATGTCAACTGAGACAGAACTTCAAGTGGCTGTTAAAACCAGCACAAAGAAAGACTCCAAAAAGAAAGGTAGTGACTCATTTCTCTTTATTTGTGTGTGTTTTGTACTTTAATCAGCTCCTACATCAGCCACCTTTGGCACATCTGTGGCTCTTCTGTTGTCCCTGTGCTCAGTGAAAGTGGGATTTGTTAAGCTCAGTGGAAATGTGGTACAGAAATACGGGGTTTGATTCTCCGACATTAAAAATACATCTCATTGAAATATGTCTGAAGCGTGAGAAAAAACTTGCATATTATTTATGGTTCACAAAGAGAAACACAATTTTAACAATTACTCAACAAAAGATCACTATTTTTCCTCTGCTGATAAATACATTTTCTTCTAATGGCTTTTTTTCTACTTCGTTTTGCACCAACCAGAGCTTAAATGCACTTTCTGTTACTGGAGTTTGAATTTTACTGACACCTTGTGAAGTTAGAGAACTCAGTAGGAATCTGTAGAGAGATTAATTGCAATCTGGTGAAGGAAATATAAACAAGGAGGAAGAAAACTCAGAATTAAGGAGAAGCTGTGGATAAATGCCTGGTTGGATTAGTTCATATTTGTATTTACAGTTTTGTCTCAGACTGTAGAGCAGTTCTTTGGAGTGATAAGTGTGAGAAATGGGACCATATGAATTTGGTGCTTGTGCTCACTTAAAGATTTTTAGTAGGGATTTTTATCCTTAGATTTTTATTCCTAGTTTTATTGCTTATGGTTTTAAATACTGATAAACTTGGAGCCCAAGACCTTGAATTCTAGTGGTAGGTCATGTTGTTCTATGTAGCCATATTTGGTTTTTTTTTAAACCTATACGTGAAATAGAGATTGAAAACAGATTTAATGTGAATTACTCAAATAAAAAATAAAATAAAAAGAAAACAATCATACTTAATGGTTTTAATTCTCGACACCACAAGATTTGAACTTTCATGTGAGCTCTGGGGTTTGCCATTCTGTTTCTTGCTGTGGGTGTGTAATTTAGCCATTTACTTCTGAGGGTTTTTTACATTTTTCTAAGATAAAAAAAAATCTCATCTTTGCTCATATATCTGTAATGCAAATTTTATTCATAGATAACTTGAACTTCTGGGCAGCCACACCATTTACTGCAGCAGTTCTACCAAAACATTTGCTAAGGCCTTGTGTTCACTTTAGCTTTTGTATCAGAAATCTTTATCCCAGAGTTTGTAGAAGACGCAGCAATTAAAAAATGTCAAGTGTTTGTTTGGGAAGATGGTTCAAAAACCTTCTGACTGCTCTAGGCCTACACTCACAAATCAAAAATGATTCATTTAAGATAAAAAAGCTGCAGTTTGGAAAGGCAAAAAAGGGGAACTTTGATGTAAATGAGAATGTGATCTAAGATGTTTAAGGCAAATAAAGTTAAAGTGGTTTGGTTGTGTGATCGTTCAGTTTTTGGGGGCAGGCAGGAAATTAAAAAATGTCATTTCTTTGCAATATGGATAACATCTTTTTGATGTGTGTCTCCTATGTTATTCTGCTGGAGGCTGAAACTTTGGAAACCAGCAAACAACTCTTTTAGGAACTTGACGTTGATGTTAATAAAATATTCAGCATCCAACTTCTAAAAACATTCCCATAAATCACAGTAACTGAACGCTTCTCTGCCCAAAATCTGATTCTCTCCCCCAAATGGAAGTTCTGAGAATTACCTTCATTGCTGAGGGGGGAGTTTAAAATATCTTGTGTGGCAATGATCAGAGTGTCTGGGGAGCTGGAGGGGACAGGGAATGGCAGTGGCACATCCCCAGGATTGCTCTGGTTCGGTGTTGTCTGGGCAGTCTGAGTGCGTCCGGTCACATCAACCATCCCGGGGCTGGAGCCCTGAACGCTTCACACAGACAAGGTACACAATGCACACACTGTTTGCCATTCAAATCCCACAGAATGAGAGTCAAAAGAAACTCGGTGTGCTCATTTACTTGTCATTGGGTTGTGTGCACTTGCCTGTGTTCCAACAAAGGAGCCCTCCTCTGTATGGTGTGAGTGATGGACACGTGAAAAACACAGAGTTTTTTTTCTTTCTTTCTTTTTTTCCCCCAAGTTCATTAACTGCAAGCAGTGACAGGTAGCAAGTGCTAACATGAAGTTTCTAATGTTGCTAATCAATGAGTTTGATTATCCGGTGGAACTGGGTATTCCCAAGAAATAAGTCTTTGCTGTATAAACAGAAACTTCAGCTCTCGTATTCTCCCGGTGTTTTGTTGCACTTGTGGAAGAGCCGTGCATCCTTCTCCATCCGGAGCAGGGACAGGCCTCTTTTGCTGTATTATCCAGTGTTTTGGCAGTTCTCCTGCCTTCTGCAGCTCGCAGCACTGATGGAATGTCTGTCCCACATTTGTATCCCACACTGGAGGTCTGGGGTGACGGAAAAGGGATGTGGATTAGCGTGGAGTTGGAGCACGGGACAGGGTTCTTTCCTGATCTCAGCCTAAGTCTTCTGTGTAGTGTCAGCTGAATCTTGAGCTCTCTCTTCATCTGCATAAACATCTAGTAAGGTGGTGTTCCTTATTTGAAGTGCTGAAATAAAATGAAGCTTAATTCCTAGGATTTGTAAGGTGTATGGATATAAAACACGATAAAGTGTCAGATAAATGTGAGCAGCTCTTCTTATTGAAGTACAATGGCCAAAAAGAAAGCGATGACTTTTACATTTGTGGTAATAGTGCCTACCTTGAGTTAAAGCCACTGTAATGTCGTTAGTTAACAATTTAACAACCTGGACAGGTTAGAAGTTCCTTGAGGGTTTCTTGTAATTGCTTATAGGCTCTGTTGCGTAGACTGCTGACTTTGGGGTGACAGGGAAATAGATGGGGCAAAGATTTTACTGAATATTTCTTCGATGTGCTGGGAACACACAAAACTCTTTCTGTAGTCACATGCAAAGCAATTACCTTTGAAACACTTCTCTTTAGGCGTGGTGTTTTTACAGCCATGAGCTTTCTAGTCATAGCCAGCTCTGCAGTGTCTCCGCTGTCACCTGAGCTGGTTTGTGAGGCAGTGTCCTGTTCCAGCACTGAAGAGTTGTCACTGCAGTTAGGACAAGAACTGAAATACCCTTAAATAACTAAAAACCCTCTCAGAAGCTGCCGTTTACACAGACTCACAGCTGAGGAGCTCTGATGTTCTGTAGGTAAGTTCAATATTTACATGATCATATCAGACTGTAATTTTGTGTGTTAACACTGTCACCCTGGATAATCTTAAAAGCAGGCTATTGAAAAATCAAGCACAAATTTTGCCTTTCATTCAGTCCGTATCGATCTGATGGATCCAGGGTTCGATGGGCTCTAGAAATGCTTCCTGGTCTTACTCCCAGCAGAGGGGTTGGAGTTTTAACTGCCCTGGAAAGGCAGATATGGGAACAGAGGTGAGCCAGGCACCTCTCTTCCTCTCCAGATTGCCACTTTTTGCTCCCTGTGCTGTGAAGCTCCTTGTCCCTTGAGGACCAGCGTTTCACCCTGACCTCCAGGGCCCTCCTTCCTACACTTTATTCCATTTTACAGGCTTACAGTGCACTAGGTGTTATTAGAGGAGATTATATTTCTGCCATCCCCCACCTCCAGCCTTAATCTTCGTGCCACTCTTGCTGATATCTGCTGGTAGCTACGTTGTAATTATCCTTTTTGAGAACTTGCTCACATTTTAAAAGATATCCTGGAGAGGTTTCATGTTGCTCTCTAAGTGGAAATCATGAAAAATTCTCAGGAGCTTTAGAAAGCTCAATTTGAGGACATTTTGGTGATAATTTTTTTTTTTTTTTGGCGAGTTTGCCAAAAGTCCTGTGTTCTTTAAGAAGCATTTAGAGAATTAATGATAGAACTAATGCTCTTAAGTGTTGATTTTATTTCATTTGTTGATGTCATCCGGTTCATTAAGAAGTGAATAAAAATTGTGCGTTTGTATCGTTCAGGATAGGAAATTAGAATTTTTTATTAGCCAGAGTTGTTAGAAACATAAACCATGTTTGTCTTGTAGTACATGGGGGAAAAGCCTTTTTATAAGTGTGTATAGATTATTGAATCAAATTGAAAACATTTACTTGAGCCTATCGGAATTGAAATTGATTTAGAAACCTCTCTGGGGGAAATGTGTTGCATTGATGTTGAATTCACACTGATAACTGCCTGGGAAAATCCCTTCTTGCAAAATTAGCTGAACAGAAAAATTGAAATGGGAGCTTGGAAGCCAGCCCGGCTACCAAATTTCAGTGCAGATCTGGGAGGGCCAGGAGATAGGGCAGAGATCTGCAGATAGGGCAGGCCAGGAGACTTTTCCAGAGATTTCATCTCTTCCTCTTGCACTTAAAATCTGTAATTTTTCTGTTTGAGGCTTAGGGCTTGTTCTGCAATTCCATCTCTCATTGTTATCCCCGTAGTAAGACTCCTGAGTCAATTTTCAAAATGACAGGGATTTTTAAAAAATGGAAGCAAATACAGAGAGGAGTTTGGGCATGGTGACAGTCAGCACCACGATCGTTGATGCTCAGGGTCCCCTTGGGTGAGATTCCCTTGTTTAATGGGTTTCCAGAGTGCGTGGGAAGCACGTGGCATCGGAGAGCAGCTCTCGGAGCGGGCAGGGTGCCAAGCCAGGGATTGCTGCACCCAGCCGGTAGGAATGGGGCACTTAGAGAGGGTGGGACGTGCTCTGCTGGAGCTGGATGTCTTCTCCTCACCCTGAGCTGGGTACTCTGTCCTGGCTGGATGGATATCCGAGCGCCCAAGCCGTGCTCCAGGAGGGAGAGCGAGAGCGGGCTCCGCGCGGGGGGCTGGTTCATGCCAGGTGAGGAATTCGCACCAGGGGGGTTTGCGTGGCAGGGCTGGCTTGGAGGTGGGAGATCTGAGTCTGATCCTCTTGGGATCAGGATGGCAAAAAGCTTAAGTGTCCCATTTTATCTCTCTTGACTGCTGATTAAAAGCAGTGCAGCGGCTGCGGGACCATTCACGTGTGGATTGGGCCTCTGGCGGAGTCACATCTATTTCCTGGGTCTTTTAACCACTAATGAGAGGCTGGGGTCTGTCTAACTATCTAAAGGAAATCCTTTGCGTCCCCAGGAGCAAAACTCTAGTCAGGCTAAGATCAAACAGGAGCTACCTAGTTAGTTTAAAAGCCTTTGGGGATAGGAAGCCTTTAAACGAGGTTATGTTTTGTCATTGTCAGTTTTCATCATAGGTGCCTAATGCTACCCAAGTCCTCTTTTGGGTTTCTTAGACCTCATTTGAATCCAGTCTTTGCACTAATCATTGCTGAACTTGAGAGTGGAATGGAGGTTTCTGATGGATGTAAAAGTTACAATTTTGCTGACACACAGGAATCAGTTTTTACAGCTTTTTTTCCAGATTTCAGAGTTTCCAGTTTCCTGAACTTCAGTTTAAAGTAGTAAGTGCTCTGAGCAGTGAGGGTGGATTACTTTTTAAAATGAATTAACTTCTTTTTTTTTAAACTTTGTGATCAACTAACAACAATTAAAGCATCATCACTGTAATGAGGCATTTCAAGATTGGTATAGGTTCATTTATTTAATCGCTCACATTGGTATAGGTTCATTTATTTCTCTGATTATGTAGCCAAGATTTGTGGAATCCAGCAAAACTCAAATTTGATCTAAAGAGTAATGAACAGAGGAGCTTCTTTCATTGACTGGGAGTGGATTTGCTTTGTTTCCTTTCAGTAGCTATGAGTTTTTCAATAATTTATAGATCAAGTAACAGCAACATTAATTGATACACTAATTGTGTCCACATGCCTGCCTTTAACAAATCTCTTCTGTGAAATGATTACTGACAATATTAATTGCACGTCTTTTGTGTCTTGATAGAAGTTATGAATTCATTCTCAAGTTGAAAGGGGATGGGAAAATCATTAATTTTGACATTGTGTAGCTATAATTAACAAGGGTTATCCAATAACCTATCATCAATTAGAGAGCTCATGAATTCTGTTTTAAATACCACGTACCAAAGGGGGTCTGTGGTTGTTAACTGAAGGCTCCTTTGGGGGTGATGGATGTTGTCTCTTGTTGCAGATATGATGCTCACTGTTGTTTTTAATTGAGGGAAATCTGCCTGAGCTGAGGTTGGGGCTGGTGTTACTTTGCTGCTCCTCAGCAGAGGAATCAATAGTCTGTTGAATATTAAGAAGAACGTTTCTTGAGAGCTTCTGTTATAATTTCTCAAATGTTTTAACAGTCGTCAAAGCATTTCAGTTTAAAACAGTAATTAGGAGCTTAATGCAATGCATATTCCAGAGAGGATTTGAGTCATAGAACAGTCCATAAATCCAGGTGGGTGTTCCTGTGCTCCAGGGCTGGCTCTGCACTGGGAAACCTGCTGTGAGCATCACCTCTGCATCCAGTTCAGCCTGTGCTGTACCTTGTTCCTGGCTTCATCCTCTTATGCTCGAAAACTGCCTCTGAGATTTGATTGCACTACGGAGAAAGTGGGGCTGGGGCTGATAAGGAGGTAGAACTTCTAAACAGGCAAATAAATTAATTTTCTGGGAAATTTTTTACTCTGCTTGCAGTCGTTGAAAAGACTCTCAGCGAAAAAAATCGCAAAATTCATATTGGAACTTTTGTAATTGGAAAGTTTTGTTTAGAGAGTTCAGGGGAGAAAATTCTATCGTATAATGAATAACTGAGCAGGAGTGACCTAATTCATCCAGATTAGTAGCTAAAATACCTCCAGAGGTTTGGATTAGTAGAAGTTTCCTAATATGGCTCACAGAGAAATATTCTAGAGGGACAAGTATGTTGATGATGATAATGTTTTTGTAGCATTCTTCATCCAAAGATATTTGCTTGCCTAATAAATATTAATGAATAACATTTCTGTCAGCATGTTGCACTACGTGCATTTGAGCATTTGTAATTTTCTGAAACATTTTGCCTTTTCCATCAGCATTATTATTACTTGCAGAATTTCCCATAAAATGCAATAAAGTGTTGCTCACTGTATAATACAGATTAGAGGTATCAGCTGCGCTGATAACGGCTCCCGTTTTGCTGAAGGGATATCAAAGACAAGTAAATTTGGAATATTAGCTTGATCCCAGCATTAAATAGCTCACTAATTTTCCCTGAAATAAACAGATAACACTTAGCATTGATGTCCACATCATTGCAGTGTATACTTTTTCATATTACTAGGGAAAGTTCCTCCAATTTTATGTAATCTTACGTAATTTATGGAAAATCATGAGCTTTCTTGACCTGTGGACATATGGGGGAACTGTAAATTGATTTCAAAGGTGGTTAGATCTTTGCATCAAAAGCCAGTGCTGATCTCTCAATTACTTTCCAAAGATTACAGCACAAATCAGGGCAGAGCTTGGTGTGTAATCTGAGGATCCTGTTTCATGTTTTGTGCTTTAACCAACACGTTTCACTCTCTCAGTGTTGATACCACAGTAACTTCATTAATCAGCTTGTGAAGAAAAAAGCGTGGAGGAATGTACAAGTTAGCAGACAGAGTTTGGTTTGTGTGTTTAAGCAGCCTGAATCAGAAATGTTTATTGTTATATATATATATACACACACATATATATATGTGTGTCTCAAAAACTTCAGTTGAAAAATAACTGTCTCCTTAATCTTTAATGTCACAGAACACTAATTACATATGGTTAAGAAAAACTCCCCCACAAGCTCAGTAGCATTTTGAAATACTGTTACAGAAGTTATAAGCCCTTCATTCATGCCTTGTGGTACATTCCTCTTTAAGAGCTCAAAGAAATATGTAGGGAATTTGGCCAAGTAATAGGCTCAGACTTCCTGTGATAAATATGTCAGGGCAGACGTTCGCTGTGCTCCTCAGCAGTAAAGAAAAGATGTGGCTGTGATCCTCATACATGATTCTGTGTATGGGATCAATATGGACATTATTGGTCCTCCAGAATAAATGTAATATATTATATATACACGTAATGTATTTGCGTTGTCCAGTGACAGAGTGGATGTTCCTTGTGAGTCCCTTCCAGCTCAGCTTCTTCTGTGATTCTGTGAATTTCTCTTGAGAGTGAATTAGAGATGGACATGTCCTCAGAAATAATGACATCCTATTTGTATTATTTTTATCTAAACATTGTTTTATATAACAGCTAGTGTTGGGGTAAGGACAGGAAAAAGAGCATTTCTCTGCTTTTACATTTGCTTGGTTTTGCAGATGTGACCGTATTTAGTTTGCTTAACTAAGTAATGTGGTCGTGGGAGTCTTTTGTATGAAAAAGAAAGGGATGTACTTTAATGCTCATTGGCATCCTTCCTTCTACTTGCAGCAGTCATGGGGGCAAAGCTGGTATCCCGGTGCTGAACTAAACCTGAGAGTTGCCAAAGGCCATTTTCAATCTGTTCCTGGCTGTAAAACCTCGTGTGGAGACGCTCAACCTCTTAAAGGTTTCTGCTTAGAGCCTCCTGAACAGCCAGAGCCTCTCTCCACAGATGAGGATCAGTGGAGTTGCAATCACTTCTGATTTAGACTCAGTGTTTATCCTGTCCTCATTGCCCAGGCTGAAACACCAAACCAAGTTATCACTTATTTGCAAGCAGACAAGTTTCCCCCCTTTATTTACTCCAGTACTGTTGGCTTTTCCCAATTCCTTTTATTTATGCAGTTGTGCAGTGCAGGAGAGTAGTTGCCAACACAATATCCATTATTATTCTGACAAGAACAGAGTAGCTTTCACTTCCATTTCCCGGAGACAGCATTACTCATGGCTGCAAAACAGCATTAAAAACAGGAGGAGGAGGGTGAATTCTCATTTGGCTGCCGAGTCCCAAAACTGCCTTTCCTTTCTCCAAGTAGATCGAGATCGTCTTCCCAGCATCTTCCATTGGATNTTTCCTTTCTCCAAGTAGATCGAGTTTGGAGTAGAGGTGGGAATGGTGAGTGGTCTTTCTTTGTGATGGGGCAGTCAGGGAAGCAAAGAAGCTCTTGCTCCATCAACACGAAAGTCATGAGGAGTGGAACCAAAGAAATTGGGATGATCGTGTTCCCAGCATCTTCCATTGGAGGTAATTGAATCTTGTGGGCTACAGAGTCTGGGAGGATTCATCCTCCCCCAGATCCTCCTGGCAGTAGTTTCAGTGGCCATAGGGTATCCTGCAAAGTTGTCCAAAAGCAGAGAAAGCTCCAGCCTCGACTTCCTAAATATTAACGTTTCGCAGCAGACTCTTCTACAAGTGACAGGAGCAACAGCTTCCTCTGGAGTCAACTTTAATGTCTGCCCCGCTTCAACCACCAGCAAGTGTTGAACAGCTAATCTGTGATCTATAATTACACCTCTTATGCTCTTAGTTTAGTTAGAGGAAGAATTGTGTAGTGAAAAGGGTGATTCAGGGAGTGAAATGAAATTAAGCGCCGTCTTTTGAGGTTAGCTATTAATTTCATTTTAAATATAAAATTGCCTTCCAAGTAATAAGAGGGTAATATTCACACGTCATAATAATGTGCTGATAACTAGGTGGAAGGCAAAAACACCAGTAGTAGTTGGAGGAACTAATCTATTTTTTTTATACCTTGTGTTGCCCGTGTAAGTTTTAAATTGAATTCAAATGTCCAAAGTCACATAAAGTGAATTAAATGCACCAGGGAAATTGGGTGTACTCCGTACTCAGGCATGGCTTAAGTTTAATATTGACACGGTTACCTAGGTGTGTTTAGTGTTTGCTGTATTTACTAGTGGAGGATGTTCATGGTTTATAGTTCTTTTTTAAAAAAATGCACCTCTCTGAAGTGTCTCTTTAAAAATCATCCACTACCAACCCTTCCCAGTAAAACGGGATGTGGAAGAACACAAGCCTCTGCTGTGGTGAGCGTGTCAAAAGGATGGCACTGCTTGAGAGGCACTGGAGATCAAAATGAAAGCTGCAGAAACCTACAGAATTCTTTCTCTCTCTTGCCTATTTTCTTTCCCTGTGCTCGACTATAACTAAAGCAATACATTATGTCTATGCCTCTGTTTAATTGCATTAAAGAAATGCTGGGGCTGTAAGGTTAAGCACTAAAATTCTAAGGAAGCAGAGCCTCAAAGTTGCCTGTGTAAGCCTCATTTAACATCCCTTCAGGATATACATTTTCATACAGTTTTTAATGAGCTGAGCTCATCTTGCTGCTTCCTGGAGACCTTTGTCCTGCTCAGTGAGTGGAAGGACAGTGGTCAGGGAATGTGCTCCATTTGGGGCTGCTTTCTGTGCCCGGCAGTCGGGATGGAGCTGCTTTGTTTATGTGACACCGCAGCCTGAATGTGAATGTGTGGATATTGATGGAATCTAAATCTAAATTCCTTACATCTTAGGAAAGTTATATTCATCTATACCTCTTAAATAAGTTTAAAATGAGAAGTCTGAACGACTGGACATCAGTGCAGGGCCTCAGAGGGGCGCAGTCAGAGCGGGATTTGGGAGGGATTATTTTGGCAGGGGAACAAGTGAGAAGGGACTGAGAGTTGGTTAAGATACGGATGCTTAACATGATCCCAGGGTTAGAGCAGAGGGGGATGAACAATCTTTAATGACACTGAGGTTTATTAGAGATTATCTAACTCTAAAATGCTGGAAAGGCCTATACTTTGAAGCTCATCTGCGTGTGCATATGTTCACGAGGTCCAGGATAAGGCTAATTAATAATAATTCTTTTTAGGCCAAGTCCTTCCCTACAAGACGAGTGTAGGTGGTCCCACTCAGTGCTAGATATTTACTTCAGTGAAACAAACACAGCTTGGGTGTTCAAAAATAGCTTGAAAGGAGTCCTACCAACCCGAAAGCTCAGTTAAATGCTGATTTGTAGGTTCATGTCTGGGGTTTTTTTTATGTAGAGATATTTAAGAGAGCAACAAGGATCCTGGGGTCAGATATCATGGAAGCAGTGAACCTTTATTGTGTTTAAAAACATTTAGGATTTTGTCTTAATTTCATTATTCATTCATTTAAAATTATCTCACAACCATTTTCAGGGACATGGTCATTTAAGCAAATAAAGATAAAGTAAATATATATTTCATATATTTAAAAACCTAGTAAACTCTCTGCAGTAATTTCTTAATTCAGTAATTCCTCATATTCTATTCAATGCATAAACTGATGGTGTACTGAAAAGATTATGAAGATAAAGAGGAGGCTCAGGTTTGGGGTTTTTTTAATCTTGTGGTGGAACCAATTATTTGGGGCTAAATGTCCCTAGAGCAGTCAGATATTGGATTTCTAATATGTGAAATTATTGTGTGTTGATCTGAAATACTTTGTGTCTTTATATTAAACTCCTTTGTTTTTAAGACAAAATATAATTACAAATAAAAGGATTTTGAGGGGAGATTTGTGTCCTTTTGGTAATGAAGCAATCAATGCAAATTTAAAGGTGCTGTAAGCACTTGTATAAGCATACTATGGAAAATGGATTTCCTGTTGCCTGTTAAGAGTGACATATAAAGATATCACTCGTAGCAAGTAACCTGGTATGTGCTGCTGGAGTCCAGCTTTGTAGTAAAATGTTCACAGCAGAGGAAATAGGAAGCCTGGAAGATGTGAAAAGCAACTTGTTCCTCACCGTTCACTCCAGGTTCAGCTTCCAGGGAGGTCATATTGACATTTAATCTGTTTTTGAGTATTTCATAACGAGGAAGCTCATTTGGAATTGTTGGCCAACACAAGAGCGAGAAAGTCAGAGCCACAGCTTTGTGTGAAGTTATCAAGGAGGACTCCTGTGTGTGGTGAATATGAGACATTTTTTTCCACTGCTGGATTGCAGGGGAATGCTCCATTTAGAGACAGAGCGGGGAAAAGACACCGAAGGTGCATCTCTCAATGTGTTTTTTCAAGAAAGTGAAGTTACCTTGAGAAATGTAACCTGAAGCTCGTGCGAGTTCACTGACCATCAGACGAACTCGGTGAGGGCAGCGTTGCTTAATTCTGTGCTCTCTTCCTGCTCTGTTCCACGCAGTCTATCTCCAGCAGATAAGTCTGAACTATTACAACATCATCTTTTGTTAATGCCCCATAACCTCTGCAGGCCAGATTTTGTCATTTCTGTCATTCCAACACTAATTATATCCAAACACAAGCTGATTTACTTTTTTCTCTCAAAGCAGATGATATTTGGAGGAGACTGAATTCTCTTAAGGTTAGTAATGAAGTTTCCATTTGAAGTAACCCAGTTCAAAGGGAGGGAATTTCCCCTTTAGGTTTAGAGCAAAGGTTCTAAAAGCCTGAGATGTGAAAATAAAGAGGCACTAGCTATAAATACCTTTCAAATTATGTCTCTTTAGACTTGCTGAAATGTGTGGTTAAGCTTCTTTCTAGCTGCTTTAAAATATTCAAGGTTATTGGCCTGCATTAAACTCAAAACCCTTTAGATACCTTTTTTTTTTTAACCAAGTTATTCAGAACTGACAAGCGGAAAGGTTTGGAAATGGGGGTCTGTTAGGAGAAAAAAACCAACAGACTTGAGACAAGGAACTGGATGTTTTCTCCTAAAAAAATAATTTCAGTATTTCTACACTCGGAAGTGAATTATTTTAATTAGTAAGTGGGTAGCACAAGCAGTTCCCTCTTGCCAGTGCTGCTTGTGTAAACCCAGCATCCCTGGAATGTGGATATTTAGTCAGCCAGGCTCTCATGTCTAGAAAACATTAATATGCTTATGCTGCTATGACCAAGGCAAAATATTCCAAGTGCATCACCTTTCAAAGTTCCTTTGCCAGCATTTGGAGCAGGGTTTTCATTTGATCTGCTGCGTGTGATGGGCTTTGAGGTCTGAGATTTCATAATCAATATGTTCCTATTCATCAGAATTTCATCTGCTTAGATACATTAATTTACACATTTACTCATCTCAAGCCTAATAAGTAGCATTAAGTAAATGCCAAGTCAGAATTGTTGAGGGAAACACTTTCCTTTCATGAAAATTTCAGCTTCGAATCGGGAATTCAGGCATTAGATGGGAGAGTTTGGAGTGCAGCTGGAACAGCCTTATCCCGGCGAATGCACAGCTGGACCAGTGCTTGCATTGGCAGGGGTGGAATTCCTCCAAATGATGGTGTCTCACACACCACTTTAGAAAGGGAACTGGATTCGAGGGCAGTGAATCCCAACAGTCCTGATATTAAACTGAAGCCCTGGATTCGTTGTGTGATTCTTTGTGCTCCCTTTTCAAAAAACCTCACAAGTGGTGTTAGAGATGGGAAGATTGTGCCAAAAGCATTGAATCTCTCTGAGTACCTCGAGCCATTGGATCCTGCAGATCTTTATTTCTTGTGTCAGCCGGAGGCGTGGCTAAAGCTTCAAATGACTCTTCTTTAATGTACTTAACCTTTGTTCCAGAAACATTTTTATTCATTTAGTGCCTCAGTACAGCGAGAGATTGGAGCAGCATTGCCAACCTCTGCAAATGCTGTAATCATGGTATTAACCTACTTCAGAGCCCTGGGAGCACGCTCACTTTGTGAGGGGAGCAAGAATGTTTTCATCACTCCGAGTTCACTGGCAGGTTTTGAAACCAAATTCTGCTCCTTTCATTTGCGTCTCAAAGAAGAAGGCTCAGTGGAAATGATTGTTGCATCTTCCATTCTGCTTAGAGGAATAAGAGTTTCCTGTACGTTTCCTGTGCCTCTGTGAGAAGGTTTGTATTTATTGCTGCTGTGCATAGGCACAGAGATTTTCCTAGCAGCCGGAGTGTTTTAGGAAAAGGAATGAACGGCTTGATATATTCCAAAGTAATTTTCCAGCCAGCTTTGGGTTTCTGGCTTACAACAGCTTATAGTTATTACAAGCAGAGCGCTTTCAGCATTTTAGGCACAAGAAGTGAGTATAAAAGACAGTGCTGGTGCACTGTGTACAATTTTCATGGTTACAATCCCAAAAGATTCCATTCTAAAACCAACCTGATTCTTTTGTTGGAGACCCAAGCACAGAAATTTAAGAATGGTCAGGTTTGTAGCCAGCTGTCCATAACCTGATGCTTCTTTCCGGCTCTTAACCTCCTGCACCTGAAACTCAGCTTCCCAGATTTCCTGGAATGATTTTGGGGGTACTGCTGTTGTGTGAAGAGCCTTGTGAACTTGTGAGTATGTTTAGAGGAAGTCACATGGAGCAACTGTTTCAATAAAGGATGAGCTGACCTGAAAATGGAGCCTTCAAGGAAACAAGAGGAAGAAGGGAGCAGGAATTGTTGCTATTTTTAATTACTTGTCACTGGCTATCATGCCTGGACCAGCCCCACAGAACTGAGTGCGTGGTCACGGCCCTGCATCTCCACCATGCCTTAAAAAGAGAAAAAGTTGGCATTTTTTTCCTTGACAAACAATCCCTGCTTTCCTTCCAGTTAATTTTCAGTGAAAAGAAGCAACAGCCAGTTTTCTGGTTCTAACTGCACTCATAATAATAGCAAGTTGGCAGCAACGGTGAAGAAGGGAAAATTCACGCCTTTGCAGCTAAACATTTTGTTCTGAACTGTATTTTAATTACAAAATGTCACTTTGTGATAAATGAAGCTTTCTTCTTCTAGCTGGTTTCAATTAAGTTTTGTTTTAAAAAGGAAGAATAGGTTTTAATAAGGCTCAAAATACATAAAAATATTTCATTTTGACTTTAGTAGAACAAAGAGGATTTTAATATTGAATCAATAGCGAATAAGCTGAAGTTATCTTGGCTGTGGGCCTCGGTTTCTTGCTATCCAGGTTGCTCTTTTTACTGGCCAGGGTCACCACTGACTCCAGTGAGTGTTTTTTACCTTTCCAGATGTTGAATTGCTGCATCCCAGAGGCTGGCAGGAAAAGTCGAACCAACCTTGCACTTGGGGTTTCTCTGAGCTTAGAGGTTTTATGGAATTAGGCACACAAACATGGACTCACTTCGTGATTAAGGATTTTGACTTAAAGGAAGAAGCTGTTTCCTGCAAAGAAGGATGTGGGGAATAAACATCTTCCTGTAAAATCACATCTTTAATTTGACTTTTGAGGTGGTGGATTCATCAGAAGGCAGCTGAGTGGATGTGTTCTGTCTGGCTCCCATCTCATGTGTGGTGTCATTCGTTAAGCTCCAGGGTGAAGAATCCTCAGGGAGATTGCACGTAATCAAGAAACCTGCCACAAAATGTTTACACTCTTGTGGGAAATTAGGAGGAGAGGATTAATTTTTGGTTTGCTAGAGCTGTCCCACTTAAAGCAAATTTGCTGGGGACTCTGCTTTGGAACTAGTGCAAAACTTTTGCACATTTAATGTGGAGGGCTCGGCTCTCAGGTGTGTCAAAATAAATCTAAAATCAGTGCAGACAAATTTCCCAGAAGTGACCAAACCAAGACAGTATTCTAAATTATAGTTTGTGTTAGCTGAAACCAGTATGGAGATGTCTTTTCCTAGAATTTACACTTTCAAATGATGTACTCACACACTTTCATTAGCGTGTGAGTGGTCTGGTGGTGTAGTCGAGGGCAGGGGACGTGGCAGTGATTTCAGGGAATTGGTGGCCCAGGTGTCTGTCCATTGGCACAACATTTAAATTAAGAAAATTAGAAAAAAATAGCCCTGTCCTCAAGATGAAAGTTTGGGGGGGTTTTCCCCACTCAGCTAGACAAGAAACCCACAGAATATTGCAGTGCAGACAAAGCTGCAGATTGGATAAAAGCCTTGAATTCCAGTTACTGAGTTTAGGGTCTGGGCAGTGCCTCATCCACATCCAGGCTCTTAACGGAGCACTCTGTGGAGGGAATGTGATTTTCTCTTCAAGATGCCTGAAATAAAGCTGGCTCTCTAAGAAGGAGAGATTTTAAATATCTTGTCATTGTGAAGGGATTTTGGTCCCCCGGCTGTAAGAATAAACATATGTGACTCCAGGTCTGCTGCTTACAGGGTCGGGAAGGATTCTTTGAGGGAAATAAATTAATGTCAGTGATTTCTCCGGTTATCTTTTAAATGTGAATAAATGCACCTTTCAATGCGAGGTGTCTCTAGTTTTCAGAATGGTCAACACAATGTGGTTTGTAGACGTGGCAATTTAATGCTGTGAAAATCTTCTGGCAGTAAGACAGATGTGGCAGACCCCTCGTTGGAAGAGGAGCAGGTAAGGATTCAGCACCCAAGGAGCCGCTAAGCACGCAGGCACTTGATTTTCTTTGTTAGGGAAAAAGGCAGAGTGGCTGTGGAATGTGAGGAAATCAGAATTTCTCTTAACATTTTTATTTTCATAGAAATAGAAGGAAATTGCTGCTGAGGAGAAAGGAAAAGCTGCTTCAGAAATCCAACTGCTGTTGGAAATACTTCTTGCTCTGAGTTAGTCCAGGTTCTTCACTGTCCACGTTCACAAAAAAAGAAACCTTTGTTTCTCTCTTTTCACACCCATTTTTCCCCCCTCAGTCTCTGATAAAGACGTACATCTTACTGTAAACACGTGGAAGGCTGTAAATATTTTCATCTCCCGCAGGTAAAATATGCAGCGCGACACAATTAAAATATAAAAATATTCACCGTGTTTCTTAAGCGGTTTTGCCTCCCCTCATTTGGCAGCACGTCGTCAGGACGTTCCTAATGAATCCAGCTCGCAGCAGAAGCTGCTCTCTTCCCAGTTTTCCCTTTATGAGTTAACAAAGAGAGAAAAGTAGGGAAAGTGTGTCAGTGGCATCGGGGAAAATGACAGGCGGCTTCAGGGGCAGGTGTTGGATCTGCACAGCTCCGGAGGTGCCAGTGAGCCTCCAAACCCACTTTGGACTCTGCTTGTAGGAAATTGAGAATTCTGCCCAAGGCAGATAAAAAGGAGATTTGGGATGGAACAACTTTCGTCAAATAACTTTGGCAGAAAATGCTTTTTTTTTTTCTCCTTGCCTTTAAATCCCAAAAGGCGCACACACAAATCACGTCAGCCTTGTTTTCTGAGGTTTCTTTTTAATTTTTCTTCCACTTTTTTTTTTTTTTTCAGCTGTGTGGCAGATTTAGGCTATATCATGCTTGAGTTTTAAGGGAGTTCTGACAGTTTCATCTTTCTGTCTTGTCTCCCTTCGCGGAATGCTGTGATGCTGAATTGAATTAGCCATAATAACTGGTCTGTAATTTCAGGTATTTCCTTAAGCTATTTACAAATATTATTGCAGCAAATCAAGCACTTTTAGTGGTGCATTTTTCCTAAAGTGAGTGATTGCCTCGAAAACATCTGCTTAAATTTGTCACTTTGTAGTGAACATTCCCTGTATGTTGAGATTCCATTGTAGTCTAAATACACCCAAATGGGAATTTTTTCACCAGTATTGGAGTTCTAATCACACCACACTTTGGTTTTCTTGAACTCCTTTTATAGACTCAACCTCAATCAAAATTCTTCCTTTTCAAATTGGATTTAGTGGGATGTTCCTGAAAAAGCTCCGTTCTTCCTCACTTCCCCATCAAAACTTACAGCCCAGAAGTAACTTTGGGAGTGTGGGAATTGCAGTGTTTGCAAATACACAGGCAGAAGATTTCTCTAATACAGCTTTATGGATTTACCTTCATAAATAATTAACCGTAACTCTAAATGAAAAACCGTTCAGATTTTTCTTTTCCTTAGGTGGGCTGAAATACGGTATTTCAAGTAAATTGTCTTTCAGTGTCTCCCCAATTTAATTTGTCTCACTTTAATTACTGCTCTTTGGCATCATTACGGTATTTTCTCCATTTCTCTGTAAATGTAATGTTTCTGCAATGCTTTTCCAGAGGCTGCAGGTAAAGAGCAACACCAGCAATGCAGAGTAGAAGGCGATGGTGCATAAGCAGTGCCACAAGGATGAGAGACAGTCAGTGCTTAGAGCACTTAATGGAAAAGAGCCAAAGCTTAACTGTTGTGAATTACAGGAAGAAGCATTTTGTAATCTTGAAACAAAGCCTCGTATGGTTATTGAAGTCAGAACTTAAACACTGGTCAGTCACCAGTCGTGTCAGTATATTGTTTCAAGGATGGAAATATTTTGTTTTCCTGCAGTGTCAGGAGCCCCAATGAACTGCAGCATCTATTTTGATTTGCCTTGTCCTTATCTTTTTTTTTGGACCTCCTGCTGCTAAGATTTTCTCCCTGATTGGTTTGCAGGAGTGTCCTGGGAGGTGTTTCTAGAAAAATGCAAGGATTGTTTCTCTAACTGCATCCCAGAGGCCTTCTGCAAACCTGGCTTGCCTTCCATGGCCTAAGTTATTTCTTCCTTTATTATATCTCTCTCAATCCCACTCACACTTCCATCCTTGCTAACAGCAGTCTGAGATTTGCCTGAGAAAAAGTTCCTCTGTGCACATTCTTCCATAAGACACTTTCCATGAAGATTTCTAGAATTAACCTGTTGTGAAAATAAGCATCCTTTTGCTACCACAGAATGGGAAAAAACCTGAGAGAAAGATCCTGACAACGGTTTCTCCTCACTGAACTTGCACTGAGGATAATTTTTGGGCATTGTTTGCTTAACAACAGAGAGGGTTTGTAGCAACTTAAAGGGTGGCTTTCAATAGTCTTCCCCCACCTTTGCACATTGTCTGGGAAACCAGAGGAAGGTTTGGAGGCGTCTAATAACGCTGGGCTCTGTCAGTGGTTCTGTATTTGTGTGGTTATGGACTTCTAGTGCATCCATGAACTTTTTGGATCCAATATAGGAAGGAGAATAAGTGACCATAAAGGTCTGGTGAGGGTTGAGAACTGTCTCTGCCGAGCGCCCGCGTTACTCACACAGGGCTGAGTTACTTTTGCCATCAGGTGTGTTGACACTGAATAGAAAACCACTTTTCCCGCTTCCCTTTGCACTCAGAGAAACAAAATACAGAACAAGGAGATGGCAGTTGCAGAAGAAGGGAAGATTTGGAGCAGATAGCAAGTGCATCAAAGCAAATTGTGTGTATGGGGAATCTCACCTGCTTTCTAATGCAAGGTCCAAGGACTTGGAGCTCTCTGAAAGTCACAATTTAAAATCCTTGACTTGTGCTGTTGGTGTCTTCCCACTCAGTGTGGGTAATATTTACAGAACTGGTTTTTGATTTAGCTCCTCTTCTTGCAGTAAGTAAAATTCAGAGGAAAATGTGGGGAGGGGCACAGAAATGGCCTTTTTGTCCAGAAAGCTTGATCCAAGCAAAGGGGTTCACGAAGTTTCCAGCAAACCTTCAGTGTGCAAGGAGGAAAACATAGTGAACAGTAAACAAATAAATACCCCTATGAAAAACACCACACTGTGATAATGTATGGATAAGCAAAGAACATTCCAGTTGATGGGAATAAAGTGTGTGTCAACAGCCTTCCATCCTTGCTGCTTCCCTCGCAGGATATAGGCAAGTATTTTTCCATTAGTTTATTTCACTGAAAAATGAAAATATTGTTCTCTTTCTTCCCTTTCTCTGGAATGCAAAGGGCAGATGAGTAAGTGTATTTAAGAAGTATTTTTGAGAAGCTGCTGTACAAGAAGCTAGCAGTGCTAATGTACGTTTTGAGGTTTCCATTGCTGGACATATTTTGGACGTACTGAAACACAAAATTAGTAGAGATGCTGTACACATCTATAAATACCACCTATGGAGGTGGATGTCTGTCTTTTTTATCCCACATCTCAGAGTATTGTACAAAGTTTGAAACTAAATAAAGACGAGGAATTCACGGAAATCACATGTGCACTCTGCCTATCGTGAACGGTGCGTTTTGGAATTTTATTTTAGAGCTACTTTTTAAAAATGAAAATGAACCTGCATGCATCAGTGATGGGCAATGAATGCAAAAATAATAAAGCAATCAGCCACCACTGAAATGCTGCCACCTCTCAGGAAATGACAGCAATTTGCCCGTGCTGCAGCGCATCGCAGTATCATCCTTCATTTTAATATTTGATTTCCAAGATTCATGTTTCTGATATTTATGACAGATGTAAATCTTGGAAATCCAGAGATGTAAAATTATGGACTCGACACCCAGAGTCAGGCTTTTGTGCTTCTTATCTACTAAAAAGCATCAGTTAAAGGAACAAGGATTGTTCTGTCTGAGCACGAGTCTTCCCAGATGTGAGCGTCGGTAGGTGGTGTCTCTGATGATCTGATTAAAAGTTCTGTTGTTTGTCCTGTAAAGCAGTGAAGGGCAGATAAACCACATTGCTTTTACAAAAGAAAATGCTGGTTTTCTGTATTAAAAGATACCAGCCAAACTCCCTGCCTGTAAAGCCTTTTCTCCTCAGCAGAGGCTCCTCTCTCAGGTGTTTGCGAGCTGCCGGCTTCAAGCCTTTCAAGCAGCTCTACCTGCTCTTGTGGAAGGACTCAGCGCAAATGGCTCTGAAAGAAACAAGGTTTTCATTGACTTTCCAGTCTCCAGCGTGAGTTTAAAGCTGAACTTTACCTCACTGTCCCTCAGCTTCACTTTTGTGAAGGACCCTGAACTGGATGTGGGGTGACGGTTCCAGAAGGATGCTGCTGCTCCGGGCAGTGCCACCTCGGGTTCTGTCACTGAACAGGCACAGGAGGAAAATGCATTTTTCTTTATAAGTATGAGAGTATTAGCTGTAATTAATATAATTTTACAGCAAAGCCATTTTTAGGCGAGCCATTAGACAGTGATGATGGAAAGGCTCAGCCTTAAGTTGTGTTGTTGTAGCAGTGCTGCCTGCAACGTTGTGAGTGCTTGGCTCGAAGCTGAAGTCACTTGTAGCTAAACAAAAAAGACAAACTTTTGCTTCTCAAAAATTATATTAAACTACTCAGAATTAAGAAAGATATGCCCCCTTTTTTTTAGCAAACACTCACCTGTGGGACTTTCACCTGGATTTCACTTTGCTTGTTACAGCTGAATGCTTAATCTGTATTTTTCTGTGCTGTATTAGTTTGGTTGGGTTGTTGGTTTTCCCATAAAGAACAGGCTTTTCTCTAGCAGTGGAGCATTTTGTGTTGTAGGGTGGGCGTTAAAAGGTTTCAGTCGGGCCGAGCTGCTTGCTGCTGGGACTCAGAGTGCAGGGATGGATTAAGATCAGACAAAGCTGTGTGAAGTTGGCTGTCAGCTACGCTCAGGCTTCTGACGGGGGATGTAAATTATACTCTGCTGCAGCTCTCTTAGTTAGCTGATCTATGGAGTGAAATTGAACCTGACTACCTGGGCTGTTCATCTTTCTTCTTGATGGAGAAAGAGGTGCCAGTGGCACTGAGCAGCAAGTACCAGTGCAGAGGGGAAAGGCTCGGGCTGCGGGAGATCAGGATGTCACTGACAGCCCGCGGGAGACGGGGAGTGATGGAAGCACAGCCTCCCTCCCCTCTGCTGCTCTGCAAGGGCAATGCTGGAAGTTTAAAAGAGAATAGGAAAAAAAATATAATAGAGTGGCTAAGTAAATGAAAATGCTTTTGATTACGAAAAATAAACCACCACCCATGTCGTGGTTTAAGCCCAGCTGGCAACTAAGCACAAAAAGAAATGATCCCAGCTGAAACCAGGACAGCCCATAAAACAAAGCTGAGTTGTAGCTTTCTCATAAGTGTGATGGCAATTAATAAATGAAAATACACATGTATAGTACTTGGAAAAGAAAGCGAAGATGAAGTCATTATTGAATATTATTTATGCCTTAAATTTGCCTTCATCTCTATTTTTCAGTGCTTTTGATTTTGTCTCTGTTGTGAGAATGCGAATAGAATCCTGTAGACTTTCAGATTTTACTTTTCCAGTATGTTGTAAAAGTTATCCTTGAAACATTTATTCCCAAAGCAGATCTTGCAAATCTGTTGCTTTGGTTGTCTGTTGTTCAGATTATGGACCGACATGGATTTCAGCAAAAAGAGGATGTGAGCAATTTTGTGTTAACTGAGTCTTTTTATCTCTTACGTGTATTATTTAACAGCTAATGATGAACATCTAATGGGGTTGCAACTTTTCTCACAGCGGAAACCTTCACTTGAGTGTTTCCCTATTTTCTGGCTCCCACTCTTCACAGGAGTGATGAGAAGGATAAAATTAGAAAATTACATTATAAAAGTAGAAAATTAATTTGACATAATTTTATAGAATTATGGGCTTGAAGGTCCTTGGGCAATCACAGAGGTAAGATCTGGACCATGCTAGAGGTTCCCTAAGCTGCTCTTACAACGACTTCAGTGAAGCAGCATATTATCAATGGGTAGGTGTTCCTGTGGTCTAAGTGCAGGACTGAAAGTTCTCCTTAATCTCTGCCCTGTAAATTTAGCTGATTTCTTCTTCTCTTTTCCCCCCGTATAGAGAAAAATTAATTGCCTACCCCTTAATGCCGACCGGATCATAGCATGTCTGCAGAATGGAACAAATAAAAAAAAGCTGCAAAAGTTCTATAATGCTATCATGCTGCAAGGGATCAGAGTCAAAAAGATAGCAGAGATAGAAAATACACAAGAGAAGCTGGATAAAATTAGGGTGGTTGGTGCAGAGAGCTGGAAAGATAAAACAGATGCTCCATGCCAGTAGATGAAACAAGGAGTGTAACCTGAAGAGCAGTAAATTTATGTTACCATAAAAACAGATACCTGCCTCATGGAACTTACTGCTGCAAACTAGAAGTGCTGAAAAATTCCTTATTAATAATGGGCACTTAACTCTGAATACCTGGATAGCCGCATTATTGTGGTGTGGTTTTCTTCAAGGTACAAAATCCTGTGTAGTCCCATCCAGAGGAGACTTTGTGAGTGTGAATTTTGCACGTCTACTGACTGAATTGAAAGGCAAAAGACGTGTCAGGCAGTGAGGCAGGGAGTCAGAGATGGGGCAGCTGTCAGTGTTTACATGCTGGGCCTCATTTGAATGTTAAATATTAAAAGGTGCCCTCTGCATTCCCACACTGTGGGTAGGCTGAGTGTGCTGGAGCTGGGAGGAGCACAGGGTAAAAGTTCAGGCAGGGAAGCAGCAGCCTGTGGTGAAGTGGGATCCTTGGGCCGAAGCTCATCCTCGTCCTGTCCTCTCCTGAGCCTCTCTGCGAGCAGAGGAGCAGCCAGCAGCAGCACAGGGACTGTGTTCTCCAAGTGCTACTTCCCTGCTACAACTCATTTTAAACCAGAAGGTGCCAGTTCCAGGATAGGAGCTTCTGCAGTTGTTAGGGAAGTCATTATTCCATCTGTTTGAAAATCCAGGGGAGCGCACCTCGGCGCTCCCGCACCTTCCAGCGAGCACGTGTGACGTTTTTTGAGATGCCTCATTACCGCTCTCTTCTCCTGTGCCATCATTTTCATTAGGCAGCATTGTTGGAGGGAGCTCTCGGAGGCTGAGCTGTGATTTCAGCACACCCAGCTCCCGCTCGCTTCCCACGTCAGGACACGCGGGAGAGCGGCGCAGGGAGCCTCGCGTGGAGTCTGGCGCCGGGACCGGAGGCACGGAATGACTTTCAGGAGTTATCCTCGTTATTCAATAGCTCCACACAGAATCATCAGTAACAAGCTGGCCTGAAAATCCTCTTTGTCAACACGGGTAAACTGGTCCTGTGAGGTTCCTGCTGCTGTGTGCAGGGTTCCCTCGTGGGGCAGCTGGACAGGGACAGCTTTAGCGTTCCCAAGAAAGCTTTGGGACGTAAGAAGAAGTAAATTTTTTGTCCTTCCGTGGTGTTCAGTCTCCAATTTTGCTGTATTATTCAAAAGATGAGCTTGTGGAGGATAATAGTGCCCTGTCTGGCCTTGCTGAGAGCAGGTGCCCTGGTATAAATGAGCTCATGTTTCTGCGGCATTTCTTAAGGCTGAGGAATTTTGGAATGACAGCACTAACACGGTGTTAAAGTCTGCTTTGTTCTTCTGATGAGGTGGTGCATTTATTTAACTCGGCTTCAAGGTAAAAAAGCTTAATCCCTACAAGCTGTTTTAGCAAAAGCCCCAAATTGGGTAATTCTCGTGTGACAGGCCAGCCTGCAGAGGTTGCTGCCACCCTGGAATTTCTCTGCACCATAATTAGGGAAAACTGGGTTAAGGCTGTTTAGTAGACTGAGCTTGAACAATGCATCTAGTGCTGAGCTTGGGGCTGTCAAAATTACCCAGCCCCTCTGTAAGCTTGGAAACCATCATTTTAGTGATTGACACTTGAATGTACGGAGGGATCAGGATCTGCTGCACTTACTAAACGAAGCTCATTTGTCTTCCTACATCAGCAACTTAAAACTTTCTGTTTCTCGAGACCATTGGATTGGGAAGAACTTTGAGCCCAGCCCCTCACACTGATAATTATGCAAAATACATGTAGTATTTTTCACAGTCTGTTTCTCCAGGTTGCTGCAAGTCCACAGAGCTCTTAGAGCTGCATGTGTGTACCTGCAGTGGAAGGTGAGAAGTTAACATCTTGAAAGATGTTTGCCTTCCACACTTGCCTCTAATTTGCATGGCAGTTGAGGAAAATCAAGTCTAAATGAAATTAAAATGTTCTAATTTTTGTCTCTTCCTGGAAGAGGCAGGCAGGGGGATAGCTGGCATATTTGACATATGGACTGAGGAAAACCCAGCTGGTTTGTGGCATGTTATTTGCAATGTCCAAAGACATCGGTCTGGTTGGCTTTTAAATGAGCAAATACAAGGTGACTGTGTTTAGGGCCATTGTTGTAGTAATGTTGTAGTTAATGGGGGTTTTGGGTTGGTTTGATGGGACACGTGGTTAAATGTTCCAATCTCAGAGGCCCTGCTTGTCCTACGAAATAATTTTGGAGTTTGAACTACTCATGTCTGAGATCCAGGAGGAGGCGTTCACATCTCCAGCTGTTTTACTGGAGCAGATTTGTAGTGGAAGACAGGTGATTTTGGGGTACTCGTGGGTGAGAAGGTGGCTGGTTTTTGGGAGTGGGAGCCCGTGGAGATGAAATCCCTGCGCTGCAGCGGGAGCTGCCCTCCTTCCCTGCCCCGCAGGCAGGACATGCTGTGCAGGGAAAGCTGCTGGCAGAGAGGCAACAGGGGAGGCAATTTGAAGGAAGCTTAAATTAAACTCAATCAGGCACAGCAGCCCTGAGCTGAAGGGCCAGATCCTGTGCCTGGTACATGCACTGAGCTCCTATTTCCATCTGTAGCTTTGGAGAAAACAATGTTGGCATCAGAGATGTGAGCAGAAAGCTGCCTTTTCATCCGTCCTGCCTGTAATTTTTGACAGTCTTTTTTCCCCCCTCTCTTTTATATCCACGGTTGTTTTGGGTTTTTTTTTTTCTCTTTGAAGACTTTTCCATTGAATTTAAAATCTCAAGATTTAAACTGTATGTAGACATAATTATGTCTCTTCCTATTTATTTAATCTTGCTCCTTGTTATCTGTACAGTATTAGTGATGACACTTTTTCCTGGGCAGGGTTGTAAGTGACATGTTTTCACGAAGGAAGGGGAAAAAAGGGGGAATATTTTGAATAGAATAACTTGACTTATTTCAATAAAAGTAGGCAGGTGGTGTGTCTAATATGTTAACCCCCGTTCTATGGATTTGTTTTACAGCCCTTCTGTCTTGAGATGGTAAAAGACTGGAAGGGAATTAAGGAGACCAAAGAAAGTCCCTTGACATTTTTATGTGCTGAAGTAACAGGCAGGCAATCTTGCTTTATACAATGCTGTCTTCCTGGGTAGAACAATTAGTGTTAATGTGGTAATGATAATTGTTTCTGTAAATTATTCTTAATTAACTATTTATGTAATAAGACACTTAAGGATCTGTATTTAACAATTTTGAGGGTTTTTTTCCCCCTGCTAATTGGCTTCCTTATATATGTCTTTCCTGAGCCTAGTGACTGTTTTCTGTTCATTATTAACTGTGTGACATTCAGGCTTAAAATTTGGTATAGATGATCCTTAATTAACACAAAATGGTGCATAAATGATCAAGAAACAGGTGGGTTCCTTCCTTTAGCTGTGCTCTAATTGCAGAGTGCTGCGTTTTCGGGGAAGTTACCAAGCTCTAAGACAGATCCCAGCTTGTGGGGCCACTGTTCCTACCCAGAATCATCACCCCAGACTTTCAGCAGGTGCCTCTCAGATGTTTAAACTTTATTATGTGCCAGATGTGGAAGTGCCTCTTTGGGACTCTTCTGTATCCAGCTGAGGAGATCAGAGTGGAAAGGGGAAAAGTGTTTGAAACAAGAGCTGCAGGGCAGTCAGTTCGTGGTGGTATTTTAAGCAGGGGAGAGAGTAAAAACGGATGATCTCCTGCCTCATTTGATGCTGCCTGATCTATTTTGAAGGGGTTTTGGAACAAAGTAAGGGAGAGGGAATAGCCTGCTATGCCACGTGCTCTTTAATTAGCTCCTGTTGTTCTGGTTTGGACTTTCTTCATCTTGAAAATGTCACCTGCTGCCCTGCTCTTTCCTTGCTGGTTTTTTTTCACTTGTGAAGCAGATACCAATATTTTATGTCCATAATTGGTCTGGGTTCCTGTATACTGCCTAATATAAAGTGCCCGTTCTCCTTTTTACTGTGGTTTATGTTTATTGCACTCTCTGCATTGCTTTATGTGCACAGTGTGCTTATGGAATGTGCGGTGCGGGCAGAGGGATGTTACATTCCATTCTTAGCATCATTAGTGCTGTTTTCTTCACCAATTTTCATCAAGCTACAGTTTAATTTAATTCACTTCATTATTTTGCAAAGCAGCTCTTATCTGTTGGATTTCCCTTCTGTTGCTTTTAAAACCACCAGTGCCTCAAAACAGGGAGAACTTAAGTATTTTTAGCTTTATTTTTCTTTTTTTTTGACGTGTGCTGAGCATCCTCGGATTTCTGTAATACGGCCAATCAGTTAAAGCCAAACAGTGATAGCTTTACAAGTTAATTAGCACCTCAGTTCATCAGCACTCACACTCAAATTAATACTGGAGTAAGCATATCAGAATCTCATCTCCCATTTGCATTTAGTGAAGGTGATTTTGCAATATGTTAATTTTTATTGTGTGCAGAGTCTGTTTAATTGTCAGTGTTCTTATTTTTTGCCCTATTTAAACGTGGGGCTTAAAACCTTACAGGATTTGGCTCGTTTCAGCTTGTGTGAAGAATATGGAAAATTCAGTCCAATGCTAGGATTTATTGTGATTAAACAGCACTGACTCATTATTTCCCTGCTCAGTCACTTGGAAGTCAGGTGTTTCTTTGACTATTTTGGGTTCTTTTACGGTATGTGCAGCTAAGGGCTCTTGATGTAAATAAAAGGAACTATTAGACTAAAGTAGGAAAAATAACTTTAACCTAATCAAGCCCTAGTTGTCTGAATTAGTAACACCTACAGTAATTAAGATATTCTGCGGAAGTAATAAGCTAATCATGTTCAATAATAAGGAATAATAATCATATTCAATCCATCGCATCTTTAGTTTTTTCGCTGCAAAGGCTTTTCTTTCAAAGGCTGAAAGAAATGGTGGGAAGAAATTTTTGCACTGATGGTGAGCTCTGGTGTGTATGAGGACAAATAATTCAGAGGCTCGATATTTTGAGGACAAATAATTCAGAGGCTCGATATTTTGGGAAGAGTACAGATAATTACTATTTACTGTTGTCTCCTCAGCTGCAGCATAGCAAGAAAAAGTGGCTAATTTCAATTACTCTTCCTTTAGAGATGGTTACTGAGGGAAGACTTCATCAAGGGTAGTTTGCTGCTGCAGAAGACTTTATCCAGGTGCTGGGGGAAGCCAGAAGGTCTTTGGTGGTCCTTCTGCTGCAGGGTCAGAGAAGGAGAGTCCTTTGAGTCACAGATCTAATTTGACATCCCTGCAGTGGTGCTGAGGGCTGAATGTGCTGCAAATGCCTCAGTACTGCTCTGCTGGCTAAAAATCCCCGATCTAAGGAAGCAGTTATCCCAAATACCAGCACAGGGATTTGGAGTGTCTTAAAAGAGGAAGCCAGGGCTGTGTCTCTCAAGAGCACTGCTGGTGTGGGTTTGGGTTTTTAGGAGTATTCTTCAGGGGTTTTAGCCATGCACTGCACTGTTGTGTCTTCCTTTGGCTTTCTTGGAGCAGAAGTGGATGAGGTCTGAGTTTATGGTAAGCATGGGAGGTGGTAGGGATTGATTGGCTGCTTGCTGGAATATAGAGACTTTTATCAAAATTTCTTGAACAGGATACAGGTAAATGTTTCTTTCTTTTAATCAAGGTTGATTAAATTACAATCAGAAGGCTGCCCCCGCTCCCTTAGGCACATCACAACACTGTTATCATCTCAAATTCATCCAGCCTTTCAAGAGGGGGTTTTATTAGCTCTTCCTAATCCCCAGATAATTACTGTAGACGAAGAGATACTTGTAGAGAACGTTTTGTGTGAGGAAAAGGGGTTCACAGGATATCACAGGCCCCGATAAATTCCGTGGTGCTCCGTGACAGGAGTTCCTGCTCCGATTATCAGTCCCCGGCTCCGGGCACAGCCACCTGAACCCTCCTGGGCTGTGCCCCCTTTCCTGGGCACAGAGCAAGTGTTCCTCCTTTCCTTCCACCACCAGCGCTGCAGGAAAAGGGGATGATTTGGATGATTGGCGCCGCTGCCCTTTTATAAAACAGCTTCATGATTGCACGAGGTAGGAAACTCAGCAGGATCATTAATCCCTTAAGGTTTCCACTTTTTTTTCATTGCAGCCGCCTCCCGAAGAAGGTTCCTGTTTCTGAGCTTTCTCTATTTCAGAAATCAGCAGATTTTGTGGGGAGCTTTTATGACGGTGACAGTAAAACAAAAGCAAACAATCAAACCTAGGCTGGTTTATATACTTTGATGTTATTTACTTGCTAATACAGTGCTCCCTAAAAACCGGACTATCTGCTCACACCTATGCCAGTTTTAAAGGAAAATGCTTTTGCTACTGCAAACAGAGAAATTAATCATAAATGGCTTGTTCTACAAAACACACTCTCAGCGATGGGAAAGGTCTGATTTTTTTATTTAATTTTTTTCCCCCTCAAATAAGGAAACTTAAATTACTTAAGGGACTACTTAGCTTCCACTGGTGCAATTAGATTAACATAGGAGGAATTTTGATTTATTTCCAGAAATGAATATATGTTTCTAGGTCAGTAACTCTATTTAGAACAAAAGATCTTAAGGTTTTTTTTCCAAAATAAATCCAAATGTAGTGTTGGCTGTGCTGCTCTCCATTTGAATTTCAGTTTAATCTTCATCTTATTTCATTCCCCTTTTCTTGAGAAGTGCAAAAGTGTTAAAAGTTCAGAAGAAATACATGAATTGGGAAAGAGGGGATAAATAAAGTGCTGAAGTCAGTCACCCTGAACCAGTAGCATAAGCCAGATAGAGGGGCAGGGATGTTCACTAATGGTTAAATAAGATCCGGAGCAGTAGAACTGAAAGTTAACAGTGAAGCCGTGAAAGGGGAGATGATATTGAATAACTGGGCAACAAAAGCAGATCCAGCTCAATTTTGATAACTTAAAACAATCCACAGAGAGGTAAAAGAGTAATGCATGACTCCCTTTCAGTGAACCAAAACCAGATTTCTGGATTTGGCCCCTTGTATGCAACCTGGAGGAATGTATCATATTTATCAATGTTATCAACTGAAACAAAATGAAATGTGCATTACGTTGCAGTGCATGTATCTGGTTTGGTAATTTATCTGTTGACAAACTTTATAACAGAATTGTTAAGGCTCGACCTTTGGAGAAGTGAAAAATCAAGGAATTGAGCCTCTCTTCAAATATTTAGGATGCCATGTGAGACTGAAAATTAACTTCTGTTACTTGTGGGAAAGTAGCCTCTAGCAAAGTGTTAAATGTAAATTTTGAGGAAGTTATGTGTATCTATGCTGGTTAAAAATAACTTACCCATTGGATGTTCAGTAAAATACACCTTCTTCTTGATAACCGAGCTGCCCAGGGGAATGTATGGTAAGTGTTGGTTGAAAAACAACCTTAACCCCTAAAAATGCCCCAACTCTTCCTCCTCCCCCAAGAATCCCTTGATCAGTCCTTGAACACCAAATCAAGGATCCAGTCTGGGCCCACCTGTGGAATCTGCTGCCCTTCACAACCACTTTTGGCTGCAGTTGCAAAGATTGATGACTGAGGCAATAACCCCACAGTGTCCGAATTTACAGCCTGATAGTTAATTATTCTCTGTATGCCATGTGCTGTAGTTCCCATGTAAACAGTGGTTGGAAAGCAAAATAATCCTCCACAGCAGAACTGAGCTGAAGACTGTTCTGTTTCCATCTCAGGAGTGGGATGCTCTGCTCTTGTGTTTCAGCTTCTTGGAGGGTTTTAAAACATGACCTGTTGTGTCAAAACATGGTTTATCTCCATTGCCAATGATGCTTATGCAATGTAGTCTCAATACTAACCTGAAATATAGTTTAGGTTCTTTTCATATTCGTGGTTGACTTTGTGAACCTTTTTCCTTGCTGGTGGTGTCAGCAGAATGTCTCTACTGAATTATGGATTAGTCATTTAATCAAAGTCTGTGCATTATTATACAAGTCCCTTCTTTCAGTTTTCTCCTGAAAAACTGACTAAAAATTTTTTGATTCGCAATGGAATTGAGTGAACTTCTGATGAGTAAAATCCAGTTGTGGATCCTGCACCTCTGTCTAGTGTCATGTAAATGTGAAACGGGAGGTACGTGTCCAGCAGGCCTTGCTACTGGAAGCCAGAGAGATTTTCTACATCAGTAACAAAGGAATACAAAATTCAGAATCCTTTCCACCAGCTCTGATGCATCTTTTTTTGTAGATCCTGCAGATGTTAGCTTTAAAACATCTGTTTGTCCTGGTGTTTCTTTCCTCAACATCTTGAATTGCAGTTGAGCTGGTGCTGCAAGACCAGCTTGGGACCACCGGACTTGCTGGTTTAGCAATTACATCTGGTTTTATTCCAAATTATGGTTTTGTCCAGCTGTCTTTTAAAACCATTTATATGAGTTGCTAGGATACATTTCTAAAAGTGGAAACTGTGTTTACACAGCTTCAGTGTGAAAAGTCTTTGCATATCACTTGCTTCTTTGCCAAGGCTTCATTACAAGGCACTCCTGAAGTTTACCAAGCTCTCCAAATTGTCACACAATCCTGTTTCTTTGTTTGTGTGAATCAGAGAAATGCATGGCTGATGAAATGGATCCTGTTTTGTCTGCTATTAGTAACTCCTTTGCTGAGCAGGGGCACTGTTCAGACAGATGTTTGGGCAGCTCAATCCTGACCAAGGCCAGTCCTGTACGTGTGGGTTCTGGTGTGAGTCGAGCTGAAAAAGCTCCTTTTTGTGCATCCTCCAGCCCTCAGAGCATCTCTGTGGCCTCCTCTGGACTCGCTCCAAGTCCTTCTTGTGCTGAGGGCCCCGGAGTTGGGAATCAGATCATCTGAAACAAAATCAAACCCACGCGTTTTCCTAAGGAAAGTATTGAGGTTGTAGGCAAAGAACTTGAAATTTGTGCAAGTGAAGGATGGGCAGCACATACCACCAAAAGGCAGTGCCAGAGTTTGCTCAAGTTCTGCATGATTTTTAAACTTCTGCTTGCCAAAATACGATCCCAAGGATGAAGTCTTCCTCATCTTAAAACATCTGCTGTAACATGCCTTGTCTTACATTGTTAAGTTTTCTAAAATGTGAAGGGTTTTTGACATAACAGTAGTTTCCTGACTATAAAACCTATACAGTAGAAATATATTTTAACACCTAAATTTCTATTTTGATTGGCCACTTCAGGCTCAGTGTTGATGCTTTTAATATCAAATAGGATTTTTGTGGGGGGCATCACGTAGGAGGGTGATTGAAGAAAGGTTTGGCATTTAAACCTTGAAAGACTTTTTCTTACATGGTGGTTCTGAGATCAGTCTTGTTAGCCACCACCATGGTGATTCTTTCAAACCAGCCCAACAGGCCTTGAAATAAATGCCATGGACATAATCAACAATCAGATTACTCTGAATGCCCGCAGACTCCACCAGAAAGGTCCGAGGGAAAACAATTACAGATGAAACAAAACATAGCATTTAAATCCCTGCGTGAGAAACGGCCACACAAAGGAAACACAGATCGTGGTTTAATTACCGGGGTAGAAGAATGTTTAGAAAATTAATATTAGGACACTGGCAATCGAAAGCATTTAAAACTGTTAATGCCCCCCCTTTTCTTCCATTTGATTAAAAAGGTTACTGGCAGAACATAACTCTGTGCATATGTGGTACCTTCAGCACGCATGGGAGCGATGGCTGCGGTGTCTTTGTGCAGCTCCTGCAGGTGTCAGAGGACTCAGGGCTCAAGAGTGGTGCATAGCTTCTGAAAATGGTCCCCAGAAACACGTATTTTAATTTGAAAGCTTATATAAGGAGCTGCATGGTGGGTGACTTCCATCCTCTCCTGATTATTTCAGGTGCAGCCTTTCTAGCCCAAGGGTATCAAGGCGACCTGAAGGTTTGGCCATGCACAGAGGTGACCACCAAAAGGTTTTAACTCTCTCTGTTGTTCAGGGAAAACGTCTTAACTGATGAAATGCAAAGCCATTCCTTCCATTCTGTCCTGGAAGTAAAGAATCTTAGAGATGGACACACACAGGCTGTTGCATGTGACCAAGGAGAACCCGCATGCAGCCTCGGTGCCTTTTGCACCTCACTGTGGGCATTGCTGAAGTCTCTTCATTTTCACCTTCCAGTGTGGTGCTGGAATGGCATGAAAGAAAACACAGTAAAGAGAAGAATTAGGCTCATCTTTTTCTGCCTCAGGAATGACGGTACTATACAATTTCAGTTGTACCTCCTGGCAGTATGTTAAAAGATGACATGTAGGCTTAGGCAGCACTTAGTTGGCGAGGAAAGTTAAAAGATTTTACTTCTGCCGAGCCTTAAGTTTTTAGGATATTTAATAGGGATATGGTGGGTAAAACGTGGAATCCATCCTGTGGGTGGTGATAAAAGCAAGGACTGGTAAAAGCAGGAGAAATCCACAGGTAATTGGAATGGTGCAGCAAGGTCAGTGCAGTGAAAGAAATGAAGATCCTGAAGACCTTTTCTTTGCTTGCAATAGCACTGAAAACCTTGGAGTTGTCATTTGCTCTTGAATTTATGTGGTCAACTGGTCAGAGCTGGCCGTGGCTGGGTAATGAGATGATTCCCAGAGAAGCTGTGGCTGCCCCATCCCTAGAAGTGTTCAAGGCCAGGTTGGACAGGGCTTGGAGCAACCTGGGCTGGTAGAAGATGGCAGATGGGTGGATTCCATGAAACTATGAATTTTTCCATCTCCCTGGTGCTGCAGGAGTGTTGCCTGGAGCTTGGACTCATTCCTGATGTCTCCATGTGCGGGGTTAGATCTTCTGGAGCATGTGGGTAATGACATCAATTGTAAATCCACGCCCCTTTCCTCCTGGTAATCTCTTGATTTTGATGGAAAGAGTCTCTGCACTGAGGGACCAGGGAATCCTGGTTTTTTTTTGGTTTTCATGTTGATCTAAGCTCTAAGGAAAGACAAGGCTCAGTGTGGTCTTTCCTCAGCACAACCATCCAAAGGGTCTCTTCTATTGAACCATCTATTTTCCCCTGCCTGGTAGGGTGAAAAATTCATAATATAGATGAGACTTGACTGAAATTGGCCTGAAGGTTCACGCGTTAATCCAGGGAAGAGCAGGCACGAGAAGGGAGGGTGAGGGTTTCCATTGCTTTGCACGTTCCCACGTAACACCCAGGGAGTGTGTGGCTGTGTTCCTCTCGTTTCCTTGAGAAAGCAGACTAAAAATAACAGCAAATAGGAAATGAAAACAATTCTGCTACTACAGAGTACATTGCAAGGAAAAAACATTCTCCACGTCTCTGGATTAGCAGAGTGTTTGAAGCTGCGATAACCCAGTTGTTAACAACCATAATTTAGATGTGGGGTTTTTTTTTTCTTTTTTTTTCACATAAATATGACTTATTTGAAGTACGTTGAATTAGAAAACTCATGAATAAATATTTTGACATAATCAGAATTATATGGCTAGAAATTGACCTACTTTGCATGACAGATGCTTGAGAATCCCCCAGCTAATAGCAGACTAACCTGGCATAGCAATGCCCGATCTTATAATATTCTAAGCTGCATACAGACATTAAATTATTAGATTGTTGGTTTTTTTGCACGGAGATTAGACACGGTCAATTTTTGTTTGTAAATGAATAAGTTATAGGCAAGTTATTGAAGAGGCATTGGGGTGCAGTCCAGAGAAGGATTCCTGCATCATTTGATCGGTATTTTCAGCGTGGTCTCAAAAAATCTGTCCGAGGTAGAAATAGCCAGCAAAACATGATGGTACCAGCAGCCAAATAATGAGAGAATTGCTCCAAACAGACAGGTCTTACACTCTCCAGAAGATAAGCACAACTGCAAGAGGAATAATAATAATGTTTTAGAAATCGGGTAATATTTTGATGGTGTAAATAGAATCTCCTTTTCCCCCTGCAGCTGCTCCTTATGCCAGTGTTGATTTCAGCAGGCGGATTTTATCTGCGTGTCCTTTCGGTTAATATGACAAGGATTTTCTGTAGGTTAAGTTAACAGAGAACTCTGACCTTGGGAAAAGAGTCTTCTCAGTTTGAGTTTATATGGATTCTTATAAAAAATCATTGTCCTTTTATTATTTTAACAAACACAGGTGATGAAACATTTTAGGTGCTTATTGCACAGAATAGAGTTTTCAAGCTTCATAAGTTTTTGTTGTTCAGTTCTAGCACAAGTAATAACAGTGATTTTATTTGTAAAGTATCATGCTCTTTATTTTTAGTGGGAGAAAAGTGCCTTTTTCATGGCTCAGTTTCAGCAAAGATAACCCTCCTTTTATTTAATCCATGCAATGAAAAATAATAACATATTCCATTTCAGTAGCCCCTTTATTCGCTCCCCAGTTGTTTCTGTTGTTCTGTTTTCAAAGAATCTCTGCAGATGAAGTCGACTTTGTGGAGACTTCTTTCCTCAAGGTCTTCGGGGGAATGTTTTGCTCTCTTGTAATGAAGTCTTGATAGCACAAAGGGAGTAAAACCACGTGTAGAATATTGGCAGATCTGCTCTCTTTCAAGCCTTAAGCAGGGCCAGGCTGAGACAAAGCTCCCACCCTCTACCTTGATTTGCTCCAGCTGCTTAAAACTTCCTAGAATTAGCTTAAACTGTCCCTTTAGCACCCGTATTTCTTCCAAAAAGGATCCAGTTCAGTCATCCTTGCAGTGCCCAGCTGCCAGACACAGCACTGTGGGCTGCAAGCAGAGACACCTTCAGGTACTGCTCAGCTGGGGATGGAGCTTCTCCTTGCAGGGAGTGAAGGCATCCTTTCAAAAAGGAGTCGTGTTTGGAGGACACTGATGTGCAGCTGAATTTGGATTCTTTGGAAGCTTCACCAAAGGGCAAGAGACAGAGGTGATTGCTTGGGTTAGTCACAGTCACTGCTTTAGGAGCTTCTCTCTGGCTTGCAGTGTTTGGAAGAGGGTTGTTAGTGATTTCTTTCTGGTTGCTCTTCAAGTGAGCAGCTCTGAAACACCGGACTGCTCTGCAGGCGGCTCAGCAAATGTGTTAAAATTTGTAAAAATTTTGGCACTCGACTAAGCACTCAGCTTTGGTGTTTTTTTACTGCTTCTCCTCTCACACTAACAGGCTTTTTGGATTCCAACACAGTCACTTGGGTCTTTGTGCCCTTACAGCTCAACCCAGCTTCCCAGTGTCTTGAAAAGGTCCCCAACTTTTCCTGGTTGAGTATTTTCCTTTCCTCTTCCTTGACCCAGAGTTAGCTGGTGGGCTTTGTCTGATTGTTTCTATTGTATTTCATTACTTTCCCAACAATTCACTCTCAGTTTCCTGAGCACCAGCCCAACCTCTTTGGCTCCTTGGTGCCTGATCAGCGCAGTACCAGGAGCAGAGGAGTTCTCCTGATGTGCTGATCCTCCGTGGCTTTGCACACACGAGAGATGTGCAAACCCCAATTTCTTACCTCTGGAATTCGCTCTGGCACAGGGGTGTTTTACTTCTTATCAGCAGTTTGCCCAAGGGTGACTGCCAGCAGTAGTCTTTTCATTCCTGCCTCCTGCTGCCACTTTGACAATAGGAACGGCAGCAGGAGGCAAAAATGAAAGGACCAGATTGAAAGAAGCACTTTGCCACTGTTGTAATTTTGAAATTGATGGCGTTTTTTAGCCCAAAGTCTCAGGAAAAAAGCTGCTTTCCTCTTTGCCTCCTATTGTTTTTCCAACAGAGAGAGACATTCTCTGATGTTGCAGAGGCAGTGGGAGGCCAAAATGAAAATAATTTTCTTCCTGAAACATTGGATAACAAAATGTGAACAATTTCAGCGGGGAAAGAGTGGTTTGTTGTTTTGTTGACTGCCATGTGGTGAATACTGGTATTTCCATTTGAGTATGGAAAATAAATAGCAGCTGCTTTTCTTATGGAGTTAATGTGATACTAGGATAATTTCTAAACACCTATTTAGTGTGGGGTTTTTTTTAGCATGACACTTTCACTCTTCTCCTTTTTCTGCGTGAGAATAGAGGTTGTGAGGTGGGTGTATAGATCCCTTCTGAGGCCTCGTGCTGCCTTTGATACCGTGCCCTTGGAGCCAGTTTTTTAAAGCAGAAACTTACAGGTCTGCCCATTCCAGAGGTGTGTTTGACACCGATGTTATTGTTAGAACTGCTACTAATCCAGATGTAATTGTCAGGGCCACTGATTCCACAGGAGGAAAGATGAGGATCGTTCTGCAGTTGCACTGTCATTTTCTGCTGGAGTCTTTGCGCAGCGGGGTCTGAAGTGGTTCTGGGGTTTAAGTGCAGTGGGAGGTGGGGCTGGGCAGCTTTGATGCTTCAAGAATTCTCCTTCTCTCCCCAGAAGACCGAGTTCTGTGGCTTAGGTGAGACACTGTTTGCACTGGGGCCACGGAATCGGTGAAGGAGCACAAGCACAGCCCCAGACCGTGCAGTTTGCAGATGTCCCCAGCCTGGTGCCACCCACGTTCTGCAGAGCACCGACATCAGCCTTCAGCAGAAGGAAGTTCTGCATTGACAAAGGGGATGGCTGGAAGGGGAAAGGTGGCCCTGACTCCATCCACTGTGGTGCACAGCCCCATTTCTGTGCCTGCACACAGCCCTGGTACAGGAGGGGACCACAGTGGTGACAGGAGAGTGTGAAGTGTAAATCAATGAATGGCTTTGTCCTCCTGCTTTAGCTGTTACGAGCTATTGCTCTTGTCTTTGGGAATTTTAGTGTCTGTAATTAGTTATCTTGAATGGAAAGATTTTTTTTCCTCTTACTGAACGTGTGAGAAATTTGGGAATGTTAATCAGCAGAGCATAACCTTTTCTTAACTTGCTCTTTTTATAGTCCCAGGGAATTAACATTTATCTTAGGGCAGCACAGGAATGTGGTATTTGTATGAAGTGAACTGATCCTCCACCCTTTCTCTTTCTTTATACATAAGGAAAACTAAACTCTTTGATAGGCTCATCAACAGAATGTATTTTGTAGGCTTTGAAGTGTAAATTGTGAATTTGTGTGTCTTGACATGACTTTGGGGCGCCGCGTGTAAACGCGTGCGTGTCTGTGTCCTGGATTAGTGAAAGTCTAATTAAAATTGTTCCTGAAAACTTCATACTTAAAGCCAGATATAGGGAGACACATAAAAGCAGCTTGATTATTTTTTTTTTTCATGAGTTCTGAGCTCTTACAGTTCTTGTAGGATTAAAGAGGAGTCGGGGAAATCCATCAACTCTGCGGATCTTGTTGCGTGTTCACATACCAAAATAATTAATTAGATGCTTGTCTGTAAATGATCGGTATTCCTTGTGTTGGCTAATCCTTCCTCTGCTTTAAGGTGTTTCTCAGTGCTGTGGTGGAGCGTGGAAGGAAAGGCAATTCTAATGTGACTTTCCTCTGCCCCCACAAGTTCAGATTTGGTTGGGAAATGGCACATTCTGGGGTTATTTAGCAGCCCCTTTGGACTGGGCTCTCCTTGCTGCTTTGGAAGTCCTTTAAGAGATTTTTCGCAGCAGATGGTACCAGCTGAGTGCCCCATTGGGACTGTTCTGCTCAGGCTGGTGAGTACAGCTGTAACAGGCCCTTTGGTTTTCAGAGTGGTTGGGCTTTTACGGTGCCCCATCCAAATGCAGTGCAAATATTAATGCAAATGAAGGGTCGCTGTAACATCAGCTACCTTTTCTTAGCTGGTTTTAGCTCAGAAACAACTGATTTTATACTGACACCCAGGCAAGCGGGTATGGAATGAAATGGTTGATGACCCTGTTTTCCCGAGGGCTTTATGTACTTGACATTTGGATGTCTGTTTGATTTAAACATTTACCCAAGCTTTGAAACATTAGGTGAACAAAGATTGCTGAACTATCTTCTGTCTCTTAAGAGGAGAGTCCACAAATACCTGTCTTCGCCCTTCCCCTCCGATTGTCCAGAAAACATCATTTTAATTCTCTATCAGCAGAAAATGGACTGCCAAGTTTCCCTTGTTTCACTTCTGGTCATTCCCTGGGGCTCGCTGAACAAGGTTAGTACCCCAAAATGAAGTTTTATTGCAGGGTCTCATTTCAGTTTAAATCAATGTAGAATTTGGAATTTCAGCTGCTTCTGCACACAGCCTGTAAAAGGCTCCTTTACAAAATGACTTTCAAAGATTTATGAAGACTTGCATGGTACAGAGGCTGAAAGGAAGTTTAATTACATTCAGCTTTTGGTCATTTCTGTGTCTGAAGATGTGCCCATATACTGTCATCTCAAAAACCATCTGAGAAAATAAAATTGATCAGTGAGCCTTCTGGCTAAAAGGAAAATGAGTGCTTTGTCATCTGCCCGTGGAGCCTGGGTGCTCGCCCCGGACTCTCTATCACTGAGATTTGTCCCAAGTTTTAATCAAACATTATTTTATAACCGAGGCCTCCTCTGTAAATAGCAGAACCCATCTCTTGACATACTTACATGGACTTCACTGTAGTATAAAGAAGTAATTTAATCCAGTCCATGCAACCATTTTGCTTTGGAGATGGTAAAATGTGCATCGCGTCCATCTCGCATTAAGATAAAAAACTTGGCAAGTGCAGTTGCTGTCACCTGACGAACAACATCTCTGCTTATAAAACTGATCAAGGACAGAAAATAATGTGGGAGCATCTTTTTTTCCTTACAGAGGAGACTTGGTTCTAGGAGTGGGGCAGTTCAGGTGCCTTGGAGTACAGTAATTCTCAGGCTAATAATGCCAGAAGCCATAAAATCTCTCAGTTGGGGGTTTTGTGAACAGCAGCGCTGAACAGTCGGGGAGTACTGCTGAGATGATAGTCTGAATGATGATTGAGTTTTCCTGGAGAGCCTTTATCTGTGCTTAAAATTGGAGGTAATGTTTTTAAATTAAACCGTAATAGAAGTTCATTGAGCCTCCGGAGTGGTTTCTGTGTCCCCTCTTTACGTGGTTTATCATTTTCTGTGGAAGTGTTCTCAGTCTTTGCGTTCAGGACAAATTGTGTTGCTGTCAAAACGGGGCATTAAAAGCACTCCAGAACAACACCTTGCAGACTTTTCAGGAGATTTCCTATCATTTGATGAAAGAAGTTTGCACTCAAGTCGTGCCCTATACTGTAACCAAGTTTTTGTACAGAGACTTACATGGAAAACAGGTGCTTACTCCCCATGAAATTTTAAGATGCCTTTTTAGGGTTGTACTCCCTTAACAGGTTGTATTTCACTACGTCAGTTAATTCTTTTCAGTTGCTAGGGATTAGCCTTTATCACTGAAATAAATTGTGAAATCCAAAGTATGTCTTCATGTAAAAGACAGCTTGATGTCGTGAGCAAATCGTGCTGTGACTGTGCTCTGGTCATTTGAGATGAAGCATTGATCTTGAAATTAAACCCTCAAGTATCTGTCCTGTTTTAAAAAAAGAAAAAAATGTTAAAAATGGCTAATTGCAAGAAACTCATTCGAGAAGCATTGTTAGAGGAAGAGAATGCTAGTGCTGACACCAGAAGTTAAATTTTGGGCACATAAGACTGCTAGGTATAATGCGGTTTCTTTTCTGAAATGTTACGTTAAAAAAGGAAAAAAGATTTAATTGTCCTGTGGCAGATCTGTGGGTGCCACACAGGAGAGTTGGGCAGTTGTGCTCCCAAAGGCAGTGACAAATACACAGCCCAGCAACTCTAAGTTTCCCAGTTCTAGCAGAAAATTTCAAAAATTAGATTAACAGATGCCAGGAGCATCTGAGAACTTGTGGGAGCTTCTCAGTTTTAAATGAATAAGACCGAACTTTTTTATGTTTGTGAAGAAAGAAATGCATTGCCATGGTTGTGTTGCCACAATCCATCCCTCGGTGTGATGGATCATTTTGAGCCCTCTGTGTTGGTCCTGAGGTTCTGGGAAGCCACTGAGGAAAATGTGCCATCGAGGAGAGCAATCAGAGTTATCTTCATGATTCCTTTTAGTTCCTGCTGCACTGAAATGTACATTTAATTGCATGTGAGTGTTTTCTCTTTTACACCTGCTTATGTACTTAGGGTTTTTTTTCCTAGGGAAATCTGTAGTTGATTAAAATTGCTGTGAGTTTTCTCGGGATAATTGACACCAGATGAACCTGTGCATCGTGCCTGTGTGTATGTGCAAATAGATAAGATTATGCATGTGTGTGTGTATGCGTGTTTAGGTGCATATATTTGCACAGCTAATGGGAAATACCTTTCACTCAGCAATTAATTTAGGAGTCTTCAGTCTGTGTGGCATCTTAGAGGTCATTCTGCACCCCAGTGTTTTGTATTTTCCGCTGCGTTGATGCCATAAAAACCCATAAAAATGCTAATTGCCCCAGGAAGATGTAGGCTGCTTATAAGTGTGTATGGGATTGTTTTTCAGCCCTGTGATACAGAAGGAGGTGTTATTTCAGGTTTGTAATTTGAATGTGTACGTAATTTGAATGGATACAACTTTGACAGTTTATTAGTTAGAAAAGAAGGGGGGAAAAAAAAGACAGCGCTGTGTCGTTCTTCAGTGAATTGATTGCCAGGAGCATGTTATTGACTTTGGTGATAATATCATTATATATTTTACAGTCGTAAAATCAAGAAATTCAGATTACGCCCTGAGGGCTTCACACATTTAAATAAAGGATATAGCCATTTCCAGGGTTATTGGTTTAGATTAGCGGGTGCTACGAGGAATGCTGAGTGTGTTGTGAGGAGGACAGAAGGAGCAACAGAGTTCTCACTGCAGCGGGGCTGTGCTTTATTTTCCTTTGCTGTTTGTGAAACACACTCACTCACAGATCCCCTGGGAGGACGAGCAGCGTTTGCTCTGAACTTTAGCATATTAATGCAGTGTTAGCTTGGTGTTCTGTGGGGCTGAGAGCCGGAATCAAGTGTGATCCTTGGCTCGTAGCAAGAGTGAGGGTAATGCTGCTCGAAACACTCCCTAAAATACCCAGTGCCTGGGAACAAACCTTGGGCTGGAGGCTGCAGCATTCGGAGCAGTGTGGGGAGCCAGATGGACACAAACACAGCTCTCCCTCTTGATGGCAAAGGCAGGGGATGGTGCTGCCTTGGGTGCAGCTTCCCAAGGAGCCCCAGTGCCTGCTGCTGCTGGGTATGGCTCTGGGAGCCCCTCTGGAATTCAGCTCGGGCTGCTCCATCCTGGATCTTCCACAATGGCTTATCTCCCTCTTGGACTGTTTGCCAATCACCCCTTGGGACTGACTGGACTGGAGGTACCTGGGTTGAGTACTTGGGGGTTTGGGTTTGGGGTTGTCTGTAGCTTTCTTGAGGGAATCTCGGTTTAATTAAGGTATAGTGCCTTGAATAAAAATGATTGACTGCATTACAAACCTTGTTTATGACTTCTACAGTAGCTTTAGTGAGATGGATAAAGTACCTTAATGCTGATCATGCTGCTGAGCCTCTCTCCACTTCAGATGGGAGCTTGGGAGCACATTGCATCACCCAGCTCTGGGGATTTATTGTTCTCTTAAAAGACTGTGAAAGTCCAAGTGCAATGTCACAGCTCTGCAGCAAAGGTCATGTTTTCCTTCTCACGAAGAAGCAGGGGGTCCAGCTGGAACACATATGGCTCAAGGGTGTGTGGTGACATCTACAGAAGTAGATAAAAATAAAATAATTACTCCTACATTTACATTTTAAGGGCCTCTGAGGATTATAAATCTATACACTGCAAACAAAACTTCTCTTTGCCTGAATCAAGAGTGGCACATTTTCTAATTAAAAGTGATCACCTTTCTAAACTGAATTTGTATGACTTTTTAATGGGGTTTTTAGCTTCTGCATTTTTTTTTCAGTTTGTGGCATGAGAATCAAATTGATTTTAGTTTTGATAATCTTGTTCCATTTTGGATTGTAAATGGCTTGTGTTGCATTGAGAACGAATGCCGTGGTTATTTCTTATGGAAAATCCTTATGCTTGTGAAAAACAGACTATGAGAGCATTTTAGAGCAAACCATTGGAAAGTACCCATTGATCTCGAAAAGTTTTGGTACAGACATTTAATTTAGGGTCCTTTTAGAATGATGTAAGAGCTCTGGTCATCTGAAGAACTTGGGTAGATCCCTCCCTGTGCAGGGGACAGTGGACATCTACAATGGGCATCGGCTGCTCACCCAGTGATTTGGCATCTGTGCAGTTCTATAGTCAAGAAACCCTAAAATAAGATTTCAGGAAATGTGTTGTGGAGAGGAGTGGTTGTCATTTAACACGTGCTTCTAATTTGGCTGCAGACGATGGCCTGATAATGATTTCTAACCTCAAGCCCCAGTGCTCCATAATACCTTCACAGGTGACCGTCCCTCTTTGAACCACTGAGATGTTATCTAACCCCAGGATGTGGCTTCACCGTATTCAGACAAAACTCAGCTCTGGCTGTAAATGCATCCACGTATCCAGAATAATTTTCCTTCCCAGAGGCTGGGACCCATCCGTTGTAGCGGCAGGGATGGCTGCAGAGCCAGGTTTGATGGCAGAGCTCCACTGATAAAGGCAGAAGCTGCAAAGGAGCAAAGATTGACTCAGCTTGTTACATGGAAGGAGAGATTCACTTCCCTGGGCGTGTTCCTGGCACGGGCACAGCTCTCTGGTTTAGTAGTTTAATGTTATCACCCACCCTCCTCTGAAGCCTAGGAAGAATTACAGCCTCGTAATTCAGGCACCTCTTATTTATGCAGCTTCAAATACAGAAAGAACCTTGTTCAAGAACCGTCATTAAAAAAGCCCCACCTTTTTTTGTTTCAATGATGAGATGTTTATGACAGTCTGGACTATCTGCCTTCCAAAGTGCCCAGGGTTCAAATGAAGCATCACCACCCATAAATCTCACACCTCACGGGTGCTGTAAAATCAGCTGCACTGACAGTCCCACGTGGTCATTCCCCAAGCAGGTAGGGAGTGTTTCAGTGCCGATTGCAGCACCAAAACTTGGGAATATGGGTGAATATAGATCAGAGGAGACCTGGGTGTGTGCTGAGGAATGGTGGCTTGCAGATGGCTGCTCCACAATGTAGGGCAGCGTGCATGTGCACTCCGTGTGCTCTGCACGGGACATATGCTCTGGGGTTTCACGGATGAATTTGTAGTCTCCAGCAATTTTCAGCTTCCACCGCGGTTTCGAATATCTACATCATTTTCAGGTTGATGATTTTTCCCAGTCATTTATCCCAAAAGCACTTCATCCTGCTTAATCTGGGTCATAATTGACATGGGACTTGTGCCTAAGCAGACGCGGCCGTGAGTCGTGTTTGTGCGGGCCGTTAATGGCAGGGATTTAGTTACATGCAGTAAAATACAGCGGAGGTTGAAATAAGTATAAACGTTAAAATAACAGATGAATGCAAGGTCACAGTCACGACTTCGACCCAGAAAAGTCTCTTGAATGCTTGACATGCTCCTGCTGTCAGCTCACAGCTGCCTTTGGCTCTAACGAAGGCGTAAAGCTGACGATTTCGGGGAAGGAAGCTGTTGGAATTGGATCGTATTTATTGCAAATCAACAGGATGTCTTTGCAAGTATAAAAGACATATGGAAAAGTCCACTGTTACTGTTGTACTTTGTTGTGTCTCCAGATGTTTTCCCTCCTGCCCCGCTCCGGAGGCTGAAAGTGGGAAATGGTTTTTTGTTGCTTTTAGCTGATGGTGCCAACATCTGCCTTGACGTTTCCCTGGGGAATGATATTAGCACTGCTGAGAGTTTCTGATTCATCACTTGTGTCTCATTTACCTTTCTTTTGTTTTTTTAAAATACAAGGCAGCGTAAGAGCATGAAGTTTCAGCCCTGCTCAGTTCTTTTGAGGGGTGAGAAGAAATCAAGGGAAGCTCTTGGGTGGCTGCTGAACTATCCCAGCGGCACATATGAGCTGCTTTATTTTTAAAGGGTTACAAATGAGGCATTAAAATTTGCTCTGAGCCGATGTTTTTCCTTGAAAGAAATAATATATGTGAGTTCAAACATACTTGAAGATCTCAAAATGCTTAAAATAGCTCTGGTTTTTAATATACATTTAATCCATCATTAGTTCACAGTGCTCTGTGCTGAGGGGAAGGGAACCAAATGAGTATCTTCATTTGGAAGTGCTGTTTGCTGGTCATATATGCTCATAATGGTATTGTAAAGACTTAATTCCATGGTTTTGAACCTAACTTGCTGATCAACTTGATAGGTGTGTAAATTAGCAAAGTTGACCCAAGTGTTGATTGCTGAAAAAGGGGCTTTTAATAGAAATGCAGAACAGACCAGCATTTTTTCCCCAAAGCTTCTGTACTTCTTCTTATCAATGAACAGCTGTACAGTATCAGATTATACTAATTTTAATATATTAATAAAATTTATTGTCTTAATAATACTATTTTTTTTAGTGCTTAAATCTGACCTTTTAAATAGGAATGAGCTCTGGAGAAAGTTTGGGCCAGAATTCTCAAATGCAGACTAAGACTGGATTCTGAGCTGTGATTCCTTTATAGCAGACTGTGGTGCTTGGCTCATTCCTTTACATGAGCTGGAAGAACCCGTGACGAGAGCCCTTAGGTGGCAATAGTGTAAATTTTAGCAATGTCTGTCCATGTTTAGGCAAGGGGGGTTTTTTTTGAGAAATATGTTGGGTCCAAGAAACTGAAAATTCTGTAATACCTCACCGTTTTGCCTGCTTCTTTATGCCTTGGCTATTGTTTGCTTGGTTGCAGTTATTTACAGCTCACTGCTGGTTTTTTTTTTTTGAGATCCTAGCAAGAAATTCCACAGGCAGCTGCAAAATATATGTTTAATCAATTTTAGGAAGACTGATTCCCTAACTAACATATTTCTTCCAGCTGAGGCATGGTAAAAACTGTTCTGCAGATACTCAGGGAAGGGGGGGAAAGTTTTCCTGACAAAGATGTCGTTTTTGTGGGTTGTTGTGGTGTCATAGTCATGTGGTGCAGGTAGTTTAGGCACACTGGTGTCATGGTTTAACCTCAGCTGACAACGTGCAGGCACTCAGTCCCTTCCCAGCAGGATGAGGGGAAGAGAACTGGAAGTGTAAATGTGAGAGAACTTGAGGGTTGAGATAAGAATAGTTTAATAGCTGAAATAATAATAATAGTTGTAGTAGTAGTAGTAATAATAATAATAATAATACTGTAAGGAAAAGAAAAATAACCAAAAAAAGGAGAGAAGAAACCCCCAAGCTTTTTTGTTAAGAAACATCTTTTTGCCTTTTCAAAAAGCTCCTCTGGGTAAGCCCACGAAAGCAGCCTTTGCTAGTTAAGTTGTTTCTGTGTATGTTTATGTGCAAAAAGAATAGAACCAGGAGTTTTAAAGCAGGAGTATTCTATAGGCAAATAATATAATTTGGTTTTCCATCTTTCAAATGTTAATAGTGTAAATATTGCTTAGATGAGTCATTTTGTAAGGAAATAGTAGCATGTTTCTGTTAAGAGTTTTGTCTGCAAAACGTAGAATTCTCCTGTGTATTGGGATTAAAGCAACTCGTACAGATCACAAGTTTTCAGATCCACGAGCTGTGATTCAGGTTTATCTCTTACTTCTGTAAACCTAATTTGTGTGCAAATTCCGTGCAGGAGATTTCGTATGGCAGCGGTTCCACCGCGAATTCCTTTGAGGTAGCGAGGCCAAAAGGTTTCATTGAACGAGCATTTCCCTCTAATTCCGCTGAAACGTTTGCATGTGTCGAGGTGGGAGTTGGGTCTGATTTGCCACTTGGCTGTGTTCATTTGTTTCCCTTTGCACTCCTGTAAACGCCTGGTGTCCGTGTTGTCTTTGCAGGTCAGGATCGCAGCGAAGCCACTTTGATAAAGAGGTTCAAGGGCGACGGTGTCCGGTACAAAGCCAAGCTGATTGGGATAGATGAGGTTTCCGCTGCCCGAGGGGACAAGTTATGCCAGGACTCCATGATGAAGCTCAAGGTGCAGTGAAACTTTCCGTGTTACAGTCAAACGGAGCGAATTTCAGCTCGAACTCGGACTCATTCTCCTTTCATGACACTGAGCCTTAGTCTGGTTAATTATGTATTGAAATCAGTCAATTTTGCATGAACTCCTGCCTGGTATTGCTTATCCTGGTTTAATTTTAATACATTATCTCTGAGTTCTGTAGTTACTCCGTGATTGACACCACTGCAATTTGTCCACAAATTACAAACAACACACTGCAAATTGAATAATTTTATTATGCAAAAGGGGAAGTGAACGACTACGGAGGAAAATGGGATATCAGAGCATTTTCTATGACATTTCTAATCAACTCCAGCACTGCCTCTGGCTGTTACCTCCCGTGAGTGACAGTGGTGGGTGTAGGCAGCCAGATTTAGGGGGGACTGGTGTCCTCACTGGGAGGAGAATGTTTTTCACCAGCAGGGGCAGGGCTGATGTGTTACAAAATCAGGCAGTGCACTGTGAGGATGGGGCATGAGAACTTAAAGAGGAGTCCCCGGAGTTTTGGGGAAGAAATGAAGCCGTGACAAAGCCAGATTTGGTTGTAAGGTTGGAGTGTAGACAGAGTCTAAAATACCAGTGATGTCGAGGGTGGGCTCTCTGGACCTGACAGACATCCCTCTATGGCCCAATCTCTCTCAGAGCAAGAGAGCTGTCTGTAGAGGAATCATTCTGTCCCTCACCCTGGGACACAGGGAAGAGCTCGAGTCACTGGGAAGGAAGGAGAGGTTGTGTTTTCCTGGAGTGCACTGTTGGCTGTTCACTTCTCATCTCCCCTCTGCATTGCAGGGTTACAAACCAGGTCTAGCAGCAAACCCTCTGCTGTTTTTTCCCTTTTGTTTCCTTTCCAGCCCTCTCCCCAGCCTAGAGAGCTGATGGATTTTCCATTGCTGGTTTTTTTCAGGAGGAGAAATCACTAAATGGTGTCTCGTGCACTACCAGCCCGTGGGGTTCCAGTCCCGGCCATCCGGGAGGAATGAGTTATTCATTAGGGAAACAGCATGGGGGGACACTCAGCTTATGGTTCAACAACCTAAAAGCAAGATCCGGGAGATAATTTACAAATCGGTTTTATGGCAGGCAAGAATTAATCTGCTCCAAAAGGTGCTCTGTTGGTATGTCACATCTGCCACACTACTCCTGTCTGATTTAAATGTGTGCTGGGTATTTCCCATCATTTCATAGTCCCTGGCGCTGTGGGGAGAGTTGTCACTGTTCTGCTGCACAAACCTTTTTGTCTCTCTCCTCCATGGATTGATATCTCCCACATCTCCCAGGTGCCTAATTCCTGTTTGCAGGTGGCAAGATTGATCTAAACAGTGCTGGGAAGTGACTAAAACTGTTAAGGGAGTGTTAGAAATTAATGTTTGACAATAGAGCATAAAGTTATGGACTCTGGAAGCCCAGTGTCCTACAGTGTGAGTTTTAAGGCTGCCCGTAAAGTTTTGGGGTGGCTTTTGACATCATATCCTTGTAATGGCAGCAATGAAGGTCTTAAAACCTCACTTAGTGGTTCTTGAAATGTGTTGGAATTGCAGAGAACCAGATACAATGTAAATGTTTTGATTTATTTAGGAGTGCAATCGATTCTGTATGATCTCAGTTCAGTGTTACTGGTCAGGGCAGGCTCCTGAGAAGGTGGAAACAGAAGTTACTGTTGTAATTACGCTGTGGGAGGTGGTATCAGCAAGTTCTCTTACAAAGTAAAGGTCTGAGGTCATGAAAAAAAAAAACAACCCCAATACCAGTTTTTACATCACAGGTGTAGTTTGATTTTTAGAACAATCTTTTTCCTCTATAAAAACCTCAATTTGTTTATTCCAGGTGAGTGTGAAGTAAGCTAAAGTCATTCGCATTTTCTCTCCTCTGCTGCTTGTTGGGTTTTTCTTCCCTATTTAAAAAATAAATAAATAAACCAGAACAGCTTATAGCTGGGAAAAGCGTGCTAGAAATGACCTTCAGCTTCCTTGAAAACAAATTTCATGGAGGATTAGCTAGTGCAGGGGTTGGAAGTGGGAGCACATTTGAAATGCTCTCTGGGTAGCATAAAGAGATGTGGTACCTTGAAAAAAGGGAGGAAGCCAGAAGGAAGGAGGGGACTGTTCCTGGAAGGCCTTTGAGTTTTCCTAGAAAAGTGGTGAATTGTCCCCAAGCAAATCTGTGGCACCTGGGAGAGTCATGGAACCAACCGAAGCTGCTCTTTGTTTCCACAGGGAATTGTTGCTGCGGCTCGATCAAAAGGAGAACATAAACAAAAAGTCTTCTTAACAGTTTCCTTTGGGGGAATCAAAATCTTTGATGAAAAGACAGGGGTAAGTAAAGTGATCATGGGGTGAGACAGAATTCAGTCTTCCCCTGGTTCCTTTAGAAGCCTTTCCTGGCTGGGCAGTGGAGTCTCACTGGTGCAAACACACATGAAGCATCTCAGAAACCTGATAGAGGGTTATCATCTGTCAGAGCAAGCCATTGCATCACTCGTTGAGTGTAGCTTGTGTATCGTCAGCAGTTGAAAAATTATATTTTGTATGGAATGGGAGGTAAAGGATCCTGGAAAATTTGAGGTTGGCTGTGTGAAGCTGCTGAGCAGCAACTTCCTCAGCAGCCTCTGGTGGAGGAAGTTGCAGAGACTTTCATGCCTTACACAGTTTCTGCCACAGCAATGTTTGATTTTTTAAATTGCTCCGAAAGAAGAAACCTAAGCAAAACATTACATTACTTAGATATAAAGCAACAACACACAAACTGTTTTAATCATAATTAAGAAGATTTTTACAGCAGTTTAAGCTCTGCCTTGAATTTAAAAAAGCTCTTGATTTAATCTTTTGGAAGATTAACTATTTAACACGGTGCCAGAAATAAAACCCTACTGGTGATAGATGAAATTATCTTTGCCAGTTAATTTATATTATTAGAAAATCAATGTCATTGAGCTCACTGATACATAATGCGAGTAGTCAGTAATGAAAAGCTCATTTGGGATGTGTTGTGTAAAGTATCCAGGCAAAAGCTGTGTTTCAGAGGGCATTGCTGGGGTTACAGAAAATAGGAAATGTCAGAACTAGGGCTGTCAGTGCAAATTGCACCCCAGCCACAGTTGCTTTCCTGAGATTAAAGCCTTTTATTGGGGAAATTAAAAAGAGGAAAGAGAAAGACTGTTCCTTTTGCACTTGTCTCTGAATGTTTCTCAAACATTGGAATGCTTTGCATAGAAGGAAGAGGGAAAAGGAGACGTGTTTTAGGAACAGAGGTGGGCTTTATTCCAGTTGCCTCTCCTGCAGCATCCTGCACACACTCCTGTCTGCGGTGAGCGAGGTGGGGACATGAGAACAGTCTCCTTCATTTCATGACTCTGACATCCCATGCTCTAAATCTGACATAACTATATCATCCTTGTAGTAAACCTGTCACTCACCCACTGAGGCTTAGAATGAAACCCTTAAATCCACCTTGCAGATGTCTGCCCCTGAGCTGCCGGAGTGATGGACAGGACTATTGAGTTGTCCTTCTTGGAACAGGGCTGTGACAGAGGGATGTGGGGAGCTTTCCACATCAGTTTTTACGTCTCGTTCTGAAAACAGGAGAGTCGTGCTTCCCATGCCAAGGGTTTGGAGCAGAGGTGCACGAAATCCTCTGCCGGGCCTTCACAGCCACCATCCCTTGGGGTTTTTTCTCAGCTTGGGTCTCTCCTTGTCCCAGAGTTTCACGCCTTTGTCCCATTCACTCTTAGTCTTTCTCATCCAGCCTGTCTCTGCTTTGCCAACCTACAGTTGTCAGCTCATTCCCATTCCTGCTGGAAAATCCCACAAGCTGGCAAAACTAGAGATTGTACAATTGCTCAGCCCGGGGTTTTGGATGGGAAGAAACTATAAAGGCCTATAAAAAGATTATGTTTCACTCACAGTGATCTTCTGATTTCCGTGTTAAACTTCAGAGTTTATAAAGTTTGGAGTTTGGTGTTTTATGCAGCAGGGAAAAAGGCAGCCCTAAATAGGGAAGAGCCTGGATAATCTTGCATTTGGTTTCTCCTCCTTTAGCAGCCCTCCCTGTCCCCCACAATGCTTTCTCCCTCGGTTGTATTTCCATGATTTTGGAATTCCCAAAAGAGTATTTTGGAAAGATTGTTTCTCTCTCTCTAGAGCGTCCTTTCTTGACTTCTACCACTGTCTATTGCTGTCACGTCTGCCCCAGTGCCAGTCCGATGTGATAGAAAAGAATAAAAATATTCAGGAAAAAAAAGTGGGCTTCTTCATGTTGAGTATCTTGTAGGCTGCCATTGGATTTTAATTTATCACAATAAAAAATCAATTTGTAGCTCAAAACTAGCGAATTTTTTTTAAAATTGGCAGTGTCATAGCTGACTTCATACCGATGATTTAGGGGAATTGCTCCATAATTCGTTACAGATGAAGGGCTCTGGTTGGGTTACTGCTAAAAATGATAAGCAGGTTTTTTTCTCCCTCTGCTTTATAGCTCTCCTTAATATGTTCCAGACATAATATTCATCAAAAAGTATTGATTTTAATAATGGTGTTATTCCAGCCATCAGGAATTCTGCCCTTTGACTAAATTTATCCATGAAGGAGATGGAGCTGAGGGTGGAATGTCATTTGGAAAGAATACATCTCACCAAGAAAAATACAAGAAGGATTTGCTGCGAGTTTGCACTGTAGATGCAGTACAATATGGTTCATCTACAGCAGTGCAATGGAAATAATAACAACCCTTTCTTATATTCCATCATTCCATGCCAGGGATTAACCTAAATGGGTCCCTTCACACCACTCTCCAAGCACTTGTCAGTGTATTTAGAACATGATAGCAAAAAATTGTATTTCATATGACTAACAGGATGTTCTCCTGTTGTGTGTATGCCAAATATTGTCATTGCACGTGAGGTTTGACCCTATTAATCTTGTAAATGCACCTTTTTTTTCTGCTGTCAGATGCTTTCCATCCATCCCATTTGCTTTCTCCAGATTATGTTTGCTAAATAGATACCTTACCTGAAGGATATACATTTTCTTTTGTCTTACACTGTAATTATTGCTGAACCCAGACTTTCTCTACCCAACGCCACTTTGAGAGATTTCATTGCTGCATATTATATGAAAATATTTTCTTACCATTTATTCTGCCATATCCATCTTGGTCGTGCTGCAATATATTCCAGACCTCAGTGCTGCAATATATTCTTAATTAATAATATTTTGTGGGAGTTCTTTTATATTTTCAAAAGCATGATCTGCAGGCAGCACAAAATACAAATAATTGCATTGTATTATTTAATATTCTGCCTTTCAGGGTGGAACGTAGTGGTTGGTGATTTCCTAAGAAAGCCACAAAAGCCATAACTGTGCACGTAGAAGGAAATGCAGATTTTGTGAGGGCCCATCATCGCTGGTTGGCTGTTTCTGAGGGTTGTTTTGTTAATCACACACATCAGGCCATCCCATCTCCCTGTGATAGCTCCGTGATGCTTCATTAGACGTGCGTGACTAATCTGGGCTCTGTAAAGAGCCTGTAATTGTCTCGTTGTTTATTTATGTGACCATAAATCTCTGTTTACTGTAGGTTCCTTTCAAAAAATGTATTCGAAACTAATAATTAAATCCTCTGGAATGCTTGGGAAAAGATTTCCTTCCACCTCCATGCAGGGAGGTGTGCTTTTAAACTCTCGCTGTCTCTAATTGCAAAATCCTGTCGACTTCAATGGCAAGCCTCCACACTGTGAGAAAGAAATGAGATAAAAGCAAGAAATTACTATTTGGCTGTAAGCAAAGAATTATTTCTGTTAAAGTAAAATTCTGTATCGGCTCGTGGATGTGCAAATTGCCAGGATATGCTGTAAAATATAGCTCTCTATGAGCTATTGTTACAGCTAAATTATTTATCTGGATTCCTCCATTGGCCAAAAAGCAGGGTAAATCAATGTCAGTATCTTGATTATTTGTGGGAAATGCCCTAAACAGATGGATTGTAACCCATCTGATGAACATGACAGTCATCGCAACAATTTTTTCCTATTTTGTAGCACCCTGAAAATGAGTTTCATTTGCATTGTCTGTTCTCTTTCAGAGACATTGACCCCTGTCTTTATTGAGATAAAGCTCTTGGGCCCAGTCTGGGGGATTGTAACATTTCTAGGAATACTCTGGTGGGGTTTCAGTATTTATTGCAGAGAAGTATTGCAGCGTGTTGCTCATATTTTGTGAATTTGATCTGTAGCCGTTTTCTTCAGGCTGTCAGTGTGAAACCCAGGGAGGAAAACCGTGTGTATAAATACATGTATTTCATGTTGACTGTCTTTTCTTGTTATCTATCAGTTACTCCAACCTTCATTATCTTTGCTGAGGAGTTTAGTTTAGTTTAGTTTATATCTTTGAGGGCTTGCCTGCCTGAAATGGTGTTAGTGCCCTATTCCATGTAAGGGGGACCAGACCTTACCTGTAGCATTCCATAAAAAAAAAAAATTAATTTGTCTTCTCATGCTGGCCACAGAACTGGTGGTTGTGCTTCTGCTTGAATTCTTAATGACATCCAAATAAATAACACGCGTGGTGGTGGTGTTGAATCCTGTTCTCCTCAGGTTGTTCTCTTTAACTGAGATCATGTTATGGCTCTGAAATGTTCCAGCCAATGTTTTGGATGCCAACATCTCGCCCATCTTCCTGAACTTTTAAGCTCTCTGGACCTTAGAATGCACAGAGATTCCTCAAGCTGCTTCTGCAAAGCATTTTCCAGCATATTCTGAGGCTTTGTCAGGTTTGTGCTGATAACCCCTGGATTTGCTGCTCTTCCCCATTCGATGTGAGTGATGGTGTTAATTATGCTGATAGATTGCTAACAGGACAGCTAAACTTGGCTGAAAGAAAATTTTAGCAAGATTAAAATTCTCACTGTTGGCAGAAGAGGCCTCGTTTAAAATGTACCAAAGGTACTTCTTGACTTTGCTGGAAATCTGTTGGTTCTGGCATCCCTGACCAGAAATCGAGGTACGATCGTGGATCTGCAGTTATTCCTTGAAGCACATGTGCTGGAGCAGATGAAATGTCAAACTGTCAAAGTCTCTATCACTGAGCGTCTCTGAGTCTTTTAAAAATAGAAATAAAAGAAGGAATTAATTTCTTCTGCTCTCTACTCGCTCCGCAGCGAGCGGGAGAGATGGGGTGAGGAGTTCACTGAGTTTCGTGTTTGCCAGAGGGTGGGATGGGCTAGGAGAACGCTGATGGTCCTTGCCTGGGGCTGCCACAGGTGGGTTTTGTCCCCTTCATGTCTTTGAAACTTCCCAAAGTTCCTGCTGGCCTCTTCCTGGCTGATCTCATTTGCAGCCCTCTGTGAGCCTCTTACCTGATCAGCTCATTCCGCACCAAGTCCTCCACCTGCTCTTCATGACTCTTGTCTCTGGATTTTACCTGTTTCCCTAGTTTTTCTCCTGCAGTTTTCATCTGGGGTTTCCTGTGTGCTCTCTGTCCTTGGTCTCTTTGTTTTTTCCCTGCTGTGCTTTTTGCCAGAATTATTTCACTTGCAAGCATAAATTTGGTTGTTGTGTCAACCCAAGTGATGCCAGCTCTGTCCTCTGTTCCAGTCTTGATCTGTCTCTCCAGCCCTCTCCTTGCATGTTTAGCCAACAGCTCAAGCTCAGTGTGGCTAAACCAGGCCTTTTAATCCTGACTCCCAGAGGTCTCTCTCTGACCTCCTTTTTGGAGAGCTGAGCAAAATATCAGCATCATCTATAATTCATTCCTGTAAATCCAGCAGCCTTTTTGACCCACTGTTGTTTTTTTGATGGCCACACCCAGGGTAACTCCACATCTTGCAGAATTCTTCTCACCGGCTCTGAAATGAAGCATTTTCTCTCACACTGAGAGGTAAAACCCAGTCCTGCCTCTCTTCATCTCGTGTCTCAGTTGTTACCCTTTTCTTTGTCCTTGACAAATTAGACTTTTATTTCTGAAATCCGTCGTGACTGCCAGGATTGCTGCCTCAGCTTATTCTTTTGATCGTGTCACACTTCCCTCTGCATTCCTGGGCTGAATCTGCCTTCTGTCTTTTATCAGCCCGTTCCTGAATTGTTTCTTTCCGGGCTCTTCATGGCTGCCTTTACTCTTCATCAGCTTTCGAGGAGTCAGTCCACAGTACCAACTTCCACCATTCATTTATTCACTTTTCTCAGTAATGACTCCCAAATCCCCTCCTACCCTGCCCATCATCTTTTGGAGGAATTCTTTACACATGTTCATGCAGCACCCCCTTATTTTTTTCTTTAAAACACTCGCGTGCTACAAACTTGTTTTGAACCTGATGATGCTGAGGAGCTGCTGCGTTCATTCATCCCAGAGATGTCCCAAGGGGCATCCGGCCTTCAGCTCTCAAAGGCTGGAATTTAAATGTAAACTTGCTGGGATTACCTTTTTAATTCTTTCTTTCTTTATTTTTTTAAATCAGTATTATCTGTTTATAGGAACTTCTTTTTTTAAGAAATGTTTGGTCTTGGACCATGCTGAGGACTTCTAAGGACTGCAGTGTAAAAAATAATACGTAATAACAATAAAGAGCAATAACTGTAAAACAGCAAAGCCAAATTTTGTGCCTAGAGTTGAAAATGGTGACATTTGGGGCCTTCCTTTGTGCATTGTCCACAGCTGCTGCCTGCAGTAGGTCCCTCTGGCTGACTGGGAGCCATGCTCTGCTTCTTGACACTTCCCATCTTTCTGCTTGTAAATATGAACAGTAAAACATGGCATTTACTGTTCTACACGCAATAAATGTGTCTAATTAGAATATGGCAGAGGAGAGGGCTTAAAAATCTGTGTATGATTCTTACGAGGTATTTATAGACTCTGGTACTTCAGAAGGGAAACAATAACACATTTCATGGACATGTGACAGCTAGCAAAATGTAAATGTCAGAAGAACCTACTTCCTTAATTACATCCCATATTGACTATTGTAATTCATTCATTATTGGCCTTCCAAACTGGGCCCTGGGCAGTTTGGATGGTTCACAGTGCTCCACGGGGATTTTTAATAGCCACAAGCTCGTGGAGTTCCGTTCTTTAGATGCCCAGGTTTGCTCTGTGAGGGTTGTAAAAGCCTTAGGTATTATGGCAGTTTTGTTACTGTGGAAAAAAGAACCCAAAAGACAAAATTTGGGTGCGATTTTGGATATTGTGAGATCTTGGGGATCTCGAGGTACGGTTTGAACCTCGTGTCATCCCTCCTAACACTTGGCATGCAGAGGAAGGCTGAAATTTCTCTTCCTCTCATCTGGAAAAGGGAAAAGTTCTGATCTAGAGCTGAGTCCAGCCCGTTTATAGTCAGGATATGCAGAAACTGCCTTGTGAGAATTCTGACCCTAATGAGCATGAAGATAAAATAAAGCCATTCCAGACATATTATCCAAACTGAAATAATTGGTGCGATTTTGTTGTAGTTGTTTTTTTTTATTTTTTCAGTGGGAAAAGGGTAAAAAGTTGATTGCTTTCAGAAAGGCAGAAAATGAGATTTTATGAGTTTAGTGATGGTCTCATTTGGCCTCCTGTTGTTTAATCCAAGCACCCCAGGATGGATTTAAGAAAGGGAAGTGCTGCTTGCGTGCATTCTGCAATTATGGTATGGAGAATCTCACTGTTACATAGTTATAACAGTGTTACATAATGGTTCCAAACAATAAATATTGGGAGTATTGATGTATTCCCAGTTGCCATTTGGCTTCCATTGCACATGGGCGTGGGTATCTGTCTAGAGAGCTGTTGTAGTAAAAATTACTCGGCCAACACTTCCGATTCTGTCTAATTTAAATGTTTGGTATGCTAAACCAGAATTTGGGGTGAGTTTTGCTAAGAAGTTGAAAGTCAGTATATTTGTCGTTATGGATCCTGTTATGTAGTAGAGCTTGCACAGCATCTCTCCCCTGTTGTACCATGGCAGAAAACTCAAAGTACAGAGTTATATTGGGATTTTCTTTGCCTATAGTCACTACCCTTTTGTGATCCAGATAAATAAATCTCCAGCAGAGCCACGTTCCTTTTTCTCCAGCTGCAATTTTGCCTTATAAGAAGAGCACCCAAAATACAGAGTTGCGTGCGAGTCCTGGTGGTTTTAAGCCAGGTTAATGCATCGCACAGTAGAAGAAAATTTCAGGCCCATTTTCAGCACACCTGGAATTACAATGGCTGGATTTCAGGCTGCTTGGGAAAGGATTTAGCAAGAGAAATGCTGACATAATAATAGCACAGGCGGCTGAGATACTCTGAAACCTCCCTGGAGAGCAGTGGGGGACATTCAGCAGGTGCCAGAACAGAAAGTTACATCCCCCTTTGAAATCCATTCTTTTTTCCTTGGAGATGGCTGGGAAGCATTATACCCCAGGAGTGCTGGTGATTTCCCTTCCCATTCAGAGCATTTTTATCTGGTAGGCTGCTCTGCAATTTTGTGCTTGCCCTGGTAGCCTCAGTAGCACTGTCACTGCTCCTCAATTCCTGCGTTGCCTTGTGGGCTCTCCTGTTGCCTGGGTCAGGTGAAAGGAGGGGCAGATGTCCTTCAATGTCAGGGTAATCATGAGAGAGGGAAACTACAGGAAGGGTTGCTTTTAAATTTACATGGAGTTTGCAGGATGAAGGTAATAGATGCTTGTTGGAAATAAAGTCGGTGGGTGATGTTCTGCCTTCTGGAGCACAGGGAGTCAGCCAGAGCGTTGTTCACTCTGGTAGTCCATGGGGATGAATAAACACCTTTTTTTTCCCTCCTCTTAGTTTATGTAATAAGTTCCCTGTAGAAGGAGGGGAGGGAAGGCCACTGCCACAGGATGCCAAACACAAATACCTGCTTTCATCCTTCTCTTTCAGCTGAATAAGTCATAAATTTCACGTACCAGTAGATCTTTGCTTAGCACAAAAACAACTGCTCATAAAAGTTGTCTTCCCAAATGAGATCCCTGTGCTCCTGACCTTTGTGGTGGATGCTCTGTGTGCTCAGCGTGTGGCTGCCCATGTGTCAGGGGAGCCCAGGGGCTGGAACAGCATCTCCCATGGTGAGCACATCTCCCAGCACCCCGTGGCAATCGTGGAATTACAGCAGGTACCTCTTGTGTCCCTAAATTGTAGCATCCTGCCAATCTCTGCTGTTAATACTTCCTGGTATCCTTTGTGGTTCCCATCCCAATTCCACATCATCGTGCTCCCAGTGAGACAGGCAGCAGCATTCCTGCTGGCTTTAAAGGCAGCACTGTGAATAGGTGAGGCAGAACACTAATTAGCTTGAGTGTCTTGACATTTAAAGCAAGCAAGAAGTCTGGGTATCTAAAAATATTGCATATGGCTCCCAGCCCTGGCTCTGCATAGCTCAAAGTACTTTTTTTTTCTTTTTAGATAGTCAAAATATGGATTTGAATCCAATTTTTTGATTATGTCCTTGCTTTTAAAAAGGCTGGGTTGGTTCGTAAAAGGTTTTCTATGCAGCCTTCTGCGATCTTTAATTAGCCAAATGCTTTCCTGTGAGTGATACAGGAATCTGGAAGTATTTTAAAGTGTAAGACACGTGTGAGTATAACCTGTGCATGCATAAGGCTCAGTGCTGAGCAGTGCTGGGAGTGGAGTAATGAGTAAGTCCAGGTTTGATGAGGGGAAGAGAAGACACGCTGTGTGCAGGAGCTGCACGGGAGGAGGAGTGAAAGGAATAAGTAGGAAACAAGCCAGCATCCACAGCTGTGAAAGGCTTTGCTGCCTTCATTTCAGTGGAAGGCGAGGGCAGCACTGCCAGGGAGCTTTTGTGAAAGGCAGAGCCTGTGTGTGACACCCGTGGCCAGGACAGCCAAGCGAGGCAGGGAGAGAGAAAAGCCAGCAGAGTTGATCTGTGCTCTCAGCTGGGCCAGGTCTGCGTGCCGAGCGTTAATCAAAGTTTGCTTTTGGAGATTTCAATTAGCACCAGAAGACTAAAACTAAACATTCACCCTGCTTTACATGAAAATGAGCAGGGAAGAAACAACTCTGGGCATTAAAATGTGCAAATGGGAGCCGTAGGGATCTCTTTTGGAAGGTGCCAGGGCAGAGCTCAAAAAGAGTCTCCTCTGCCTGAGTTGAAACGTAGAACTCTTGGAACACAATGTGCCAAGCACCTGCCTAGGGCAGCTTCAGGAATTCCCACCTTGGGATAACGCAAGGGGAAAAGAAAAAAGAAAATAGAGCAAAAAATTACCTGCAAGTTCTTTGTTCTGCTTTAGAGTCTCTTTGAGGTTTGCCTTTTACATTTTATTTTATTCTTATCTTAGGGCTCAGATACTGCACACGCACGCTTGTCGTGTTGCTACGGATGGTTTGTATCCGAGGTGAAGTGTCTGTTGTGGGACCTGAACAAATGAAGGATTTATTGATGAATGATCCCATTTATGGGATTGTCTGAAGCTTGTTTATATGTGCAGTTGTGACTCGGAGGAAAAGGTTTCCTCTCTTTTTACTATAGGAATACTGAAACCAAAATGTTCTCGTCTTTATGACCAGGATTGGTCATTCATGATGCTGTTTCTGACTTGTAAAGCTCATCACTCCAGAGTCATCTTCTGCTGATGTGCAGGTGCCCCAAGTCCATCATCAGCCACTGAAACCAGTCTGTCATTGTGGGACACAGGGTTTCTTGCTTCTGTACCTTGGTTAGTTTCTGATTATGAAATCACTTCTGTATTTGAACTATACCAAAATTGCGTCACGTGAAATTCTCAACTGTTTTGCATCATTTTCAATCTGCTCATGAGCACAACAGGCTGTTTATACACAGCTTGTGAATTCATGGAACCCTTTTCTGCTCTTGTTCTTCCCTGTGCATGTGCTTTCTCTCAGTCCCCTTTCAAGTCTCACTGAATTAGGGAGAGTATCTGGGAGACAGATAGATAAATATGAAATAAATCCCTCTTGTCCTTTTTCCCCTTTCCCAGTAAAGTTTGTTACATTGTGCAAGTAGATTTATGGTCCAAGGAAGTTTCTGTTTGATGGCTGTCCAGAGCAACTTAAATTTGAGTATGGTTTTTGTGATCTTTTCAAGCTCTGCTTTATGGGCCTTGCATGAGGAATCAAGAGAATCAGCAGCTGCCCCTCACTGAGGAGTTTTTTCAAATCACAGGCTGCAGGAAGAGGGTGGCTGGTAATGCTTGCTGAATCTGAAGCAGTTAAGATCTGAGACAGTTAAAGCCAAAAAAATTACTTCCAAATCTCCTAGGAGCTGTATGAAGGAATTTCTTGTGCTGTTCATGTAAATCAAAAGCATTTGAGGAGGGTGAGGAATATTGGTGTAAAGGAACAAAAGAATCTTGTAAAAAGTAAGGGCTGCTCAAAGGACATTCACAAGCTGTAAAGATGAACACAGTAAAAATATGGAGAGGTTCAGTGATGCTGTTGCAAACTGTCTCATTACTGAATATTGTGCTCCCTCAAATTCAAGATTTAATCAATGAGTCTTACAGACTTATCAGGAAAAAATACAGGGCACGGTCAAAGGTGCTGCACTTGAGCCATGTGGAAGCTTTGGCTTGAGAGTAGAGGGCAATATTGGCATATTTATGGCCATTTTGATCCACTGACCCTTTTGCAGAGGGTGGCGAGGTGGGAGCTCAGGGGGAATGCACTCAGATGTGTTACAGCCCTGGGAATCCCACAGTGGCCACTGGGCAGCTGCCATCCCCAAGAGTGTAATGATAACTTCCAGGCAAGTGCTGTTCCTCGTACAGCACACTGAAACAGTGAAATGGCAACATGAAACAAAATGTACTGCAGCCTGTAGATGCTCCTTGCAGTTGGAATTTGGGGCTGAGCTGATTAGGGCCACTGACTTTGGTATCAAGGGTCAGGTTTGCTGCTTCTTGGTGTTGCTGTGCAAATCCTTTGCTTCAACCATCTGATAGAACAATGGCTGTGTCAGGTGCAGAACAATAAGAAAATAGTACAAGGCTCACGGGAGGCCCAGCATCTCAGCTTCAGTGTAGCACATCTGTCTTTCCAAAGCTCTCTGGAAATGTTTCCTTGCCCTTTAGGATTTTCTTTGCCCTGGAACAAAATTTGCAAGCGCGTATGTAAAATATAACTTGGGCTTAATAGTAATTGGAGAAGGGTTTTGGGTTTAAGTAGCTACTTTCACTCCAGGTACAATAAAAAATTGAAAAGCTTTTGAAGTGAAGATGGGAAATTGGCCATATGTGCCTTCCAGTTTTGTTTTGCCCCTTTCCAAATTCATATATCTAATAAATGGATCTTCTGCATGAGCAGCTTAGCATTTGCTTCCAAAGACAATGACCAATAACTAAATTCATATCTGGTCTTTGTCAGACATTATTACAAATTATGAGAGCTGGACAGAAGTTTATTACCTTAGTGCTGTTCCCTTTCACAAATTAGGTTCTTGGAGCATCCAGCCAGCTCAATATCAGAGATCCATTCATCACAATTAGGCTGCTGTGCTGGCAGAGCCACGTCCTGCTGCCTTAATTGACTCTGGGTGTCTGAGGTGGGGACAGGCCCACGCCAGCTGAGAGCATCCCTGGGTGTCTCTGCCACAGCAGCACCCACAAGGGCACTCGCCTTTGCTCTCTTAAGAATTTTCCACTCTCGCTCCCCAGGTGAGATAAAGGCAGCAGCAGGATGCTTTTCTCATCAAGCAAAGGGAATGCTGAGGATTAATTTGGATTTTAGCTGTGGCCCAGGTACCCTTTTAAGCTCTTTTCCCGAGTCCAGCCAAACAGGCTCTTACCTGGGGTACTCCTGTGAGACGCTTGCCTTTGTTTGGGATGGAGTGTACAGGTAGAGCTTAGTGTAGCCCTGAGCTTGAGCGGGTGCTTATCCTCACCCAGGATCTTGCTCGCTGCCTCTGCTCCCTCCTGACTCAGCTGCACGGTGCCATGAAAGCTCAGGAAGTCACGTAATCTGGTTTTTTTTTGCTTCAGTCTCCTCCGCTGCAGGAAGAGAATGGCTCTTACGAGTTTGTTATTGTTATTGTTATTAAAAGGAAATTAAATTTACACTTCTCTGGGTGCTGTGCTGTGTCACAGCCAGACGGCTGCCCCCCTGGAGGGACTGAGTCTGCGAGAGCTGGGGCTAAATCTGTTTTGATTCTTCTCTTTATCAGCACCATATTTCATGTGCCCTTTTGTGCTACGCAGACCAAGCTTTGATCTGCATATAATCTCAAAGTAGAGCTTTTTGTGCCAAGTGTTTTTATTGCAGAGCTTGTGCACCGAGACGCCTTTTAGTAGCTGGCACTTGGAAAAGTCTTTCTTCAGGTTATTGTCTGCAAAATCAGTGTGTGTGGAGGAAGCACAGGGATTAGACAGATTTATTTTCTTCTCATTGTGAAGCCACTCTTGCAGGCTGCCATCTGAGAGGTCCCTTCAGGCTTGGAGAGCACTCCAGAGGTTGCATTTTCCTTTTCTGCTCCCGTTCTTGGGGTGGGGGTTTTTTTGCAGAAGGAAAGTCCCTAATCTGTTGCTCAGCCTGCGTTCCATGGGTGGCTTTGGCTCAAGCAGATTCAGGACTGGACTGTTCCTTTTCAGTGTCCTTCAGGGGGAGGGTTCAGCCCCCACTCCATGGTTTTATGCTCTTTTATGACCAAAACTGATCGTCTTGGCCAGTGCTGGGAGATGCCTCCCAATACTGAAATCTCCATAACTGCAGGAGGTTTCCAGTGGGTTTTGCTTTTCAGGTTTTCATACGTGACATTTCTTTTTGAAAGCTGAATTGGAATGATGCTTTGTTCCAAAACTCCGTGCTCTTCTTGTAGGAATTCAGTATTTTGATAATTTGCTACGCTTAAGATCTATTGCTCTATTCCTTTTCTACATCAAACCTGATAAAATTTTCCACATGTTGCAGTAAATGTTGATATAACAGATTTTTTTGGGCTATCAAGTGTTTCCTCGCACTAAGCACTATCACATTTAAGGCAGATAACTGTGATCTGTCATATATTGTTTGTTCTGTCCTCTTTCCATGGACATGTGACTGAAGTGTTCATCACAGCGGGGAAGGGCTGTCAGATTGGAAATAAGATGTTTCTCAGTCGCCCTGTGCTGTGTCCAGTAGTAATTTGCAGGGAGTTTGAAGTTGTTGGCAGCTGTAGCTCTGAAATAACACTGAGCTGTCTCCTCTCTGCTATTTCACATGAAACTGAGAATTTTTGCAGTGGTTGTTTCATTTCCCCATCTGCTCATCCCCTGCCTATCTCATGAGGCTGATGTCTTGCCACCCCATCTGCCATCCAAATACCAAGTTCCAGAAAACGACACGAGAAAGTTTGTGATGCAAATGCAATTTATTGATGTGCTTTTCATTTCGCTCTGACATTTGAGACTGTTGACTTTTCCTCCAAATCGTCTGTACACAGTCCCACTGAAATGCACTTTTCTCTAGAGGGAGAGGAAGTGGAAGGGCTCACAACTGCTTGAGAGGTATCCGTGCACCTTAATGGGTACCAGGGAAAAGTCTGTGCCAGGAAGAGGTTTTGAGTGGTGGTTTTTTTTTTAGCTGTCTACATACAGGGACTGCTTTCCATCTCTTAAAACTTTCAGAAGTTCTAAAACTAGATCGGTCTGGGGTTTGAATCTGCAGTGGAGAATTCAGGTGTTTCATGTCATGGAATGGTTTGGGTTGGAAGGGGCCTTAAAGATCATCTAATTCCAACCCCGCTGCCGTGGGCACCTGTAGGACTGTGGGATGTTTATGGTGGGGATGAGCAGCTCCACTCCACCTCTGCTAAGTGCATTTTAAGGAAGCAGCAGATAAGCATTGCAGCACAAGCACAGGCAATTAAGGAAATGCTTGTGGCCCGCTGTTGTCCCCATGATCCCTGCAAATATCAGCTAAACCAGACAGGAATTGTAAGGAAATGGCCACGAAGGGCACTGGACCAGGTGCTGCCTGTTGAGCCCTGTTAAGGAACGCAGCAGCCCCCTGGGTGCAGTGAAGGAGAACCATCTGTACCACCCGGTGTTCTCTTGCAGCAGGGAGATTAAATTAATCTCAGAGCCACTCACGTCTTTTGCAATTCTCTGTTTTCACTGAGCGTGTTGCAGTAAGTAATGGTCGATGTCCTGTTGCACTTGGGGCTTGCTGAGCTCCTTGTTAAGGCTCTACCATGAATTTTCCATGTTCAATTTCTGTGATTTTTTTTCCTAAACGTACAGGGCCTGGTTTCCTTATGTGCTGCTGAGCAGTCTCCAGCTGGAATACAGGGGACTGAAACTATGGAACATAAAGTTATTTTATTATGAATCCATTAAGGATTTTGCAGTTTGGTGGGTAACTGAGGTGTTTAGGGAGCTTACAGAGGCAGGACGTTTTATTGCTTATTCCAGTGTGAATAGGCAGGAATAGGTGGTCCATGCCTGTGTCCCACATCCCAGCATCCATGCTGGAGCTGTCAGTTGATCCCAGCTCTCTGAAGCCAGGCTCAGCGTTCGGTTACTCGAGGTGAGAGGCTGCACAACCCAAATCCCTGTGGACCTCGGCCTGGTGGATGTCACAGTGTGTGGAACGAGCTTCCTGCTTTCGGAGGGGCAGCTTTTCCAGGAGGCTTTGCAGCTTGCAGGATATTTTTTTGTTGTGGCTCTTAACACTGTGCCCCAGGCTCCACTAAATAGACAACCTCATTAAAAGAGAAATAGCGATAGTAAAGCAGTGACTTTCTCATGCCATCTAACTCACATTTTTGACATGATTGCTGGACCCTCCAAGTACTTAATTGATTGACTTAATTGATTTAGTGGCACTGGAGGCTACAGCATGGAAATAAAGGGGCAAGATGAGGATAAGGGGTGAAAAAATTTATGATAGGTGCCAAGCAGCCTGAGGGAAATTAGAAATGCTACAGATCTCAGAGGCAGCTAAATCAATTCAGTGTGATGTACAGGGAGCAACCTGGGGGAAGAGGAGAAGCAGGGGATGGAATGGAGAAAAGGAGAGGAAATAATGGCTGGTGGGAGAGACCAGAGTAAGCTTAAGGGGAAGAGGAAAGGCAGCGGGCTTGGTGCAGATGGGTATTTTGGACTTTTAAGTTTAACACCAGGCAAAAACTTGGTAGTGTATGAATAAAATATAATAATGACGTTATGTTTAGCCCCCCCAAAAAAGGACTCGTGCATCACAAGATTGTCTTGTTACCCAGTTTGAGGCTTTATCTGTGCTTCCATTTAAAATCTCCAACATTTGTAACAGTGGCTAAAGTCACAGGAGACCTAAAATAATTTGGAGGCTGTGGATTTTGTTAACAACTGAAACTTAAATGTTAAATTACTTTCTAATCTCTGCAATATGTAATTGACTGTGTTGAACCATAATACAAATTAAGTCTTCTCTATAATTTGTTCTGTCGTGCTGCAGTGCTCCAAAACAATTTGGTACCTCACTTAAGGATTGGTAAATGGTTTGTAGCAGCTCTCAGCACAGAGACAGTAAAAACCCTAAATAGTGTGTGATGGAATCCATCAGCATTGGCATACAGGAGTGTCAGAAACATCCCTGAGTTGAGAAACAATTCTTTTATGTGCTTGTGACCACCACTAGAGACAGGATTCTGATCTTGCGTTTTACGGTGGGGAATCTCTCCTGACTGCAGCAGGAGCCCCGTTTCTGCTGTGCAGGAGCAAAGAGTCAGACACGTTAAGTAGTGCTTAGAATGGAGCATTGGAATATGTAGAAAGGGACTCATGAGGTGAATTGAGGGCTGTGAAAATGTAGGTGTGTTTACGTCTGCGTTCGGGCACAGATGCGTGCACGCAGCGTTGCATTTCACGCGTGCGTTCCAACTCCACGTCCCTCAGACAAGTGGAAACCTCTCCCCAAACACTCCATCCAGTAAAGTACATAAAAGGATAATTGCAGCCCCCTTTACTTCATTTCTGTTTCTGTTGATACCATGTGTAAAATACCATAACCATTGGAAATGTAATGATTTTTGAGTGGTGAACATGGATTCCCAAATAAATCGGAGCGTCTCCATCTGCTCTCTTACCTTGTGGGTGATACTCTTCCATGGTAGAACAATCTTCAAATTTAATTCCATGAGGAAGGCATCTGATCACAGTTTAATTTCAGTGCAGAACGCTGCCTGGCAATCAATAAAGCCATGTCAGAGAACTTTGATTTAATAGGAGCCAGAGATAACGTTCCCTGTCATATGCAGAATAGAGAGATGGGAACATTTCATTTCGTTGTAACAGATAGCATGTAACTTGGTTTTCAAAAAAACCTAATAAATCAATATCCCTGTATTATCTAAGTAAGATCCCATCATTAATTTTAAACGCTCAACACGTCGGGAGAGTCTGAAGTGCACCTTCAGCTCAGCCCCGTTCTGCCTGCAGTCACTGGCAACACTTCACTCTCCCACGAGCAAGCAATCTTGATCTGGGGACGTTAAGAGTCATTTACTGTGAAATGAAAATGAAACATGTCCAGTCTTTTGTTTTATATGGAGCAATCCATCTCTTGCGGGCTGCCTCTCCTTTCAGATCCCAATCCCTGCCCTACAGAAGTCCCGTCGCTCGCCCCGCGCACACGCTCAGCCTTTTCCCTGCCGCACGCGGGCATCCTCCCTGCTTCTTAATTTGAAAACTTTTACCTTTTTTTTAACTCTAAAAATAACTGGTTGTTTAGAGATTGCATGGATACCATGCTGGTTTTCAAAATGTGCTTCTCTCAAAGCCAGCAGGGATCTGGACCTCAGAAGAATTCTCTGTGAGGCTTTGCCCGCTCTCAGAAATAGCATTATCCCTAGATGATATAAGAGCAGGTCAATATATCAGAAGGTAGAAATTGAAACTTACAGATTGTTTTAGATAAGCTTTCCAAGGGCATTATTCGAAGTGGAATTACTTCTCTATTACTTTGATATTAAAGTACTGTTTAGTCCAAAGTGAGAAAGATTCTGGCACTACAAGAGATGCTTCTAAAAGCCTCATATTCGTGTCCTAACGCTGGGCAGGGTTTTGCTCACACATTTAAAACAAAATTAAGTCTTTTTATTATTACGATTCACCTAAGTGGCATTTTAAATAAAATGTGAACTTTTGCATTCAGCATCGATTTCAGAGTTGAGTAATTACATTTACATTCATTTTCTGAGGAAAATAAATATTTGGAGTTCTGTTACTGCTTGAAGTGAAATCTCTCTCGCTGGCTGATGCTGATTTTTGTAGAGATAAGGCAGATCTGGTACCGATTCCTAGAGGTATTGGAGGTCCCAGCTGTAGCTCTGCAGCCCCTGCAGATCAGCCTGGCCTGGGAGTCACCCTGTGTGAAGCTACAGGTTTCTGCAGCCCCTGCTCATTTAGGTACCCAGAAATACTGGTTCTGTGCCTGGGATGCCGTGTAGGTAGTAGCTTGGTAATGTATTTTCTATTTAATTATATTTCACTTGAAGATACCAAGAAAAATCTTCAGTGGAAGCTTTTAGTCAACCTACTAAAGCAAGTCAAATTTGGTTAGATTTTGAGAAGAAAAGGGGCTTAAAGAGTTCAGATATTAATCGGTTTTCATATCAGAATGTGTTGGGATCCAGATAGAGCGGTGAAGGAGAAATTTTACTGCTTTTTAATCAAAATACATTCTGATGTATATTCTCTGCTGTTGTTTTGGTTTTTTTTTTAGCTACTCCAGCATCACCACGCAGTTCATGAAATTTCCTACATCGCAAAGGATATCACAGACCACCGAGCGTTTGGATATGTGTGTGGAAAGGAGGGAAATCATAGATTTGTGGCAATAAAAACAGCCCAGGCAGTAAGTATCAAATCACTGTCATTTTCTGCCGTGTAACTCAGCTGAAAGGCTGTTTGTAAGAAGCTGTTTGAGAGACCGGTCTTGGGTTGTTTATGATTGTGCTAAACTGGTCACAGGTGTCTGTGCAGATCTTAAATAGCGAATGAATGAAACCAGCTTGGGCAAAAGGGAATGTGTTTCATTGTTCCCAATATTTTATGATCTATTTTTTCATAATTACTGTTTACCTTCCTAGCTAAGCTAGACTGGATGCAGGTGAATTTAGCTTTGTTCCTATACTCACGGAAACCTACATTGTGTGTAGTCTACTGTAATTCCAGTGGATGAGAAACCACTAATAAATATGCCTTTATATTCATCCGTGTGCCTTTTATATTCATAATGCTTTTTATATTCATAACTATAATTATCATTAATTTTCAAGCATAGTTAGTTCAGTAGGAATTAACCCAGGCCTGCATGCTGAGATGGAAATTTATTCTGCACGAAGTTGAATTGTGGAGGTGCTCTAAGTGCTCTGTCAACAGGATGGGGTAAGAGGTGTTTATTTTCCCCTACAGAAATTCTCCCCCCTGTTTTTGCTTCCATAGGCTGAACCCGTAATCCTGGACTTGCGAGACCTGTTTCAGCTCATCTACGAACTGAAACAAAGGGAAGAAATGGAAAAAAAGGCACAAAAGGACAAACAGTGTGAGCAGGCGGTATACCAGGTACACCCATAAGCTTAGACTACTGCCACGAGAAAAGTTTGGGTTTGGAGTTTCCCCCCTCCAGAGAGGCTCTGAGCATCCTCAGCACTTCTGACAGCAGTGGGTTTGAGCAGTGCTGGCTTCCAAAGGACCAGTGTGAGCCCAGCAGCCATCCTGAGCCCAGACTAGGATTAAACTGAGCTGAAAGCTGTCTCTGGGGTGTGACGAACCTGGTTAGCAGCTAGAAATGATCCGCTCATTTCCTGCTTAGTGTTTCTTCTCATTCAGAAGGAAAACTTTAACGAAGGTCAGTGTTGTAAGTCAGGTTTTAAGTGTTGTAAGTCGGGTTTTAAGTGTTCTAAGTGAGGGTTTGAGTGTCTCATACTTTAGGGGCGATTCAATATACTTCTGAACCGTGTGTATTTGAATCGAGTCAAACGAGGTGCAGATTGTTAAACTCGGATGGAACTTGAATAAAGTTACTTTGTACCATAATGTGACTTTATCTGTATCCTAAAGAAAGAAAACTATGAACTTACCTGCCCATTTTGCTTATTCCTTTGCTGTCCTTTAATTTCTGAATACAGTTCTTTTATCTCTGCTGTTTATGTTCTTTGCTTTTACTGCCTGTCCTCTTACTTTGCTGTAGACAATTTTGGAAGAAGATGTAGAAGATCCTGTATACCAGGTAATTTCTGAAGCTGTATGGCCTTGGAGTTTCAGAAATGACTCGATACATGTTATCTTCAAACACAGCCAAAACCTTGCACAAGATGTTTTGAAATTTACTGAGAGAGAAACCTTTTAAAACTTCCACAGAAAGTAGCGTATTTAGAGATTAAGCTGTAAGTAACAGCACAATATGTCTGTCTAGAATAGAGTAGAATATTTCAGTTGGAGTATAGAAATATTACATGAAATATGTCATAAATATTAGTTAAAATGTGGCTTGTGTATCCCGATTTTAAGTTTCCAAATGAGATTTGTCATCATTTTTTTAATACAAACTCTAACTGAAAAGGGAGCTACTCTGAGAATTAGGGAAGGTGACATCTCGTTCTGATAGTAATAAGTTGGCATTTTGTCTTCTGTGGAGCCAGAATTTAATTCAGAAGGTGAACATTTGGAAAAAAAACCAACAGTGGCATTGATGTTGTAACACATTTCCTTGTTGGCATTTGAGCTATGATTTAATAATAGATCTGAAATTTAAGTCTTGCTTCATCCAAGAAAAATGTCTGGGAGCAAAGATGATTATCAGAAATGTGTCAATATATTCATGTCCGATACCCTGCTGAGTGTGAAGAAGAAAAAGATGTAATTTCATTCTGGTGTTTTTGTGCTGAAACAAAATATGTGATAGTTTACTTTTTTTTTTTCCTGGGGATTTTGTGTTCTTCCACTTAGGCTTATCAGTGGGAGGCACGCTGAAAGGAACCAATTCAACCATTAGTGAATATTGAACAGTGCCTAAGGTGCAGCAAGAAAGATGATAAGAGTCAGGATGCCCTAAATTACTGTTCAGCTTTAATAATGTCAGGAGTTTTGTTCTGTACTCTTCACAATAAAGCAAGAACCTGAAAATGAAAAAGTGTTGTGACAGCCTTTTGCCGTGTGGCCTGCTCCACGCACACCAGCCTGTTCTCCCAGCCTGGATTTAGCACTTTTATTCATAGATAATAAGTATATGTGGAAATAATTGCCATTATGTAAAAGAGGCAAAACTCATGTTGCCTTCAGAAAATTAATATTGGGCCACAGGCAGTCTCCCTGGCGAGAAAGAATTAGGAAGTTGCTCTAATGATCATTAAGAGGAGATTTAGGCCTATTCATTGCTGGTTTATGAAATATGAAACAACCTTTCCTGGTGCTTCCCAACAAACCGGTTGTCCTGCTGCCAGCCTGTGCTTTGAAGTTGTTTCTGTAATGCCTGCCTTTGTTTTGACGTGGAATTCCAAACGGCCTTTTTCCCTTCTGTTTCATCTCTGACTGTCCCTCTCTGGCGCTGCTGCCATAGTACATTGTGTTTGAGGCTGGACACGAGCCCATCCGTGAGCCTGAAACGGAGGAAAACATTTATCAGGTATAAAACCTCTCCCTTGTTCCCATTGCAACGACCGCCAAGCGTTTAATTTCATACATAGCTCGCTTTTAGTTTTCATCCATCACCAAAACGTCCTGGCATTTCATTCTGGTGACATTATCTGCCCGGTCACAATGTGATTTTTCTGTTGTTTGTCATATCGGCTTCTGCAAATTTATATTAACTTTGTCAACTCACAAACTTCGGAGTACACCATATGAGGTGATAAGTGGAGATACTCTTTTTTTTTCCCTGTTAATTTTTTGAAATTTTTTACACCTATTCCGAGAAACATGCCGAAGATGTTTTGTTGGCAGACCATCTAAGCAATTCCTGGAAGTTTCAGTGGTACTGCTCTTGTTTCTGTCTAACCAAGGAAATAACTGAGCAAAAACCTCAGAGCTCTCGAGGGATATCCCCCAGACCAGGGAAACTGTTTTCAGAGTGCATATGTTGTGTTAAAGCCCAAGCTCGCATTCTTCACGCTGACAAAAAACTGCATTGAAAGCAATATAAAATAATCTTTTGTCATTCAATTTATCCTCAAGGGATCAGCACGAGGTTTATTAAAATATAATGTAATTCATTTTGTATCACATACTAGAGGCAAATCTGACGATAGACAGAGAGATCTTTGCGCGCCGTGAGAAAATTGTGATTCGAGGAAATCGTTTAGTGTGGAGGGGAAGGAGTTTCGAGCAGTGATTAAGCATTTCATCCAGCTGGACTAGAGGTTGATCTGCTCATAGGAAAAGATTGTAAGGTAGGCAGGGGCAAGGGTAGAGCAAAAATAAAAAAAAAGGAAAAGTATTCAGTAATAAGAAAATGTGGGAAGATTTGTGAGGCTAGCGTAGCTGTAAGCTGAAATAAAAAGGAGCTGAGTGGGAAAGGGAAATGCAAGTTAAACATTCGAAAATAACATCTTATAGATGCCATCAGAGGGTCATTAATGTGAGATTCATTTAATCTCTCCCTGCTGATGCCCTGGCACCCCCACCACGCACACTCGAAAATGCAGCTTTCCTCATCTCCACACCAAGACATGCAAAGCTCTCAAGGTGAGAGTCTGCCTAAGGCTGAACATTTTCAGTGTTGAAAGTTTGACTGTTCTCAGCAAATGTTAAGAAATTTTTACTCTAGTTGCCAGGTTTGTGCTAGAAACAAAAATCCCACGAGAGCTCCATTTGGGGGAAAAAAAGTGGTGATTGTTGTTCATCAAAGTGTGGAGCTTTTAGTGACACTTCAAAGAATTATTGGTGAAAGGAAACAAAATGGGGCTGTTGAACCCAGGGTTTGTAGATCTTCCGGCAAACATTGGTGCGTAGGGAAGAAGTTGGAACTGTATTCTGAGGAATGGCCCAAAGAACAGGAGGACTCTTTGGGCAGTTTCTTTTCCTTAAAATGGAAATAGAAGGTGATAAGCAGGTAGTGAGGCCTTGCCTCGTCTCAAGGTACTGCTGTTACTGTCCTCCGAGTCACCAGAGAATTGCTCAAGGCTTTATTTGACAGTACCTGGACGTGATGGAGTGTTTCCTCCCACAGTGGTCACAGAAAACACCTGTGATTAATGTCCCATACTCTGGGTATTAACAGTCTGGCACTGTCCTCTGTGTTTGCTACAGGCACTACTCGAGTACAGCAAGTGCTGAATTGGGGAGTTAGGAGTCTTTTTCTGGTATCTCTGTAACTGATGGATGCTGAGGTATCCCAGCTGCAGGCTGGCCCGTAGCCACGAGCTTCCCAGCTCCCACGGGCTCCCTGAGTTCTTGGCTTCCACAAAGCTGGGTCTCCGCAGCTCAGATTTTACACTCAGATCCACTGACAAAATTGTTTCTCTTACAAGGTCTTGGTAATGTCAGAACCATCAGGCTACTATTAAAAACAAAATTGGAAAAGAACCTCTTTTATATATTTTTTGGCGTTTTTGGTTGATCGGTTGGTTTCGTGGTTTGTTTTTTTTTTTAAATGTGATGCATATTTGTGGCAGCTTCTATTGTTCACCGCCAAGCCTTCCCCATACCACACATTGCTGAACATGTATCTGCTCAATAACCTCGTGCAGCCTTGCTTCAGCCTCACCAAACCTTTCTGCTGGTGCTGCTCTGGCTTTTCATTTGCTGGTGTGCAACAAATTCACTTCTCCCTTGGTGGAAGAGATTCCCATCCCGTGGGGAATCGCAGATGAAAGACACGTGCAGAAAGTGACAATTTCTATTTCTTTTTAGCATAATAGAGGTCACTCCTTTCTTTTTAAGCATTCTTCCTCTGTCTGTCACCTTTCTTTGATACATTACCCCAAAGACTGTCTGTGTCTGCTCTTTTAATATTATCTATGTAAGTTGCTGTAATTTGTTAGGCAAGGACTCAATCACTGAGCACATACCAACCCTCAGATTGCTTAACAGCATCTCCTCTCCTGCCTGGTGTTGTGGCGAGGTGGAGATGGGTTTTTGGGAGGTGGTTTGGTGCTTGTGTAGCAGCACTGGTCTCTGTGGAGAGGCAAGTTCTGCTCCATGAGGAGTTGACAATCCGAGATGGTGCTTTTATTGCTGCAAGATGCAAATACATCCAGATGGTTCACAGCCTGTCACAGAGACAGAGCTGACAGCAGAAATAGTGCTGGTACCTCTTACTGGTACTGCTAATCAAAGGAAAAAACAGCAATTCCTTGCAGCCCCCCCAGTGTAAGCAGAGATGCAAAAAAATGTGATGGTGCCCGGCAAGTAAAGGCAGTGGGTCAGGCAGCACTGAGCTGGGAGGGAAAAATGGCTTTCAGAAAAGTTTCTCTGTCTTCATAAGACATGCAAGGAGCTTTTCTCTGAGTATCCAGTGGAGTAGAAAAAGGGGGATTGACAGTGCAGGGAAATGCTCATTCCACAGTCAGCTCTGGATACGTGTGCAAATTGGGATGACTTCACAGAAAGGCTGGAAGGCGGAAGAGGAGAATGGCTGGAAGGGAAACATTCCAGAGAAAACAGAAAAAAATGCACCCCGATGAAAGTTTAGAAACACTTTCTCTTTCCATATTTCCCCTTCTTTTGTGAAGACTCAGCTTTCCAGCGGCTTCCTAAACAGACCATTCCTGGTTCCTGCTCTGACACTGTCACCTACAGCTCTCTCTCTTTACAGACTGTCAGTGCCAAGACACTGAATTTTTACCAGTTTCACACACCTAATGTCATATTGGCTTTAGTGGAGGTGGACAGAGAAAACCAAGGCAAGCAAATCATTCCCAGGATAGGAATAGAAGAAACTCTTTGCGAAGTTCATTCCTTTTCTCTGAGAGTTCTTGACAAACTTCTTCAACGTGCACCAAGTTAAAGACACACAGCTCCTTGTGAAGGCTGTGATGGGGTGAGAGAACAGGAGGGACAACAGTACAGAGAGGTTTTAGTGTATTACACAGAATATTAAGCAGAATAATAATAGAGAGTAAGAAATGATAGCACATCTCAATGATTAAGTTACATTTCTTCTAGACCAGTCTAACATCAGAACCTTAAGATATTTGTTGTCTTACAAAACAAAAAGATGATAATTTTATCATGTTTGCAATATCATCTCATTGACCTGTGAGGTTTCACTGTTGTCTGAAATGTAACTTTTGTCCCCTGAATGCCTTGTTTGGTGGAAAAGCAGCACTGAGGAGAACAGGTTACTGTTCTTTTTGCTTTTGGCATTCACAGTGGACACGCAGTGCTTCTAGGAAGGACAAGAAATATAATCACAAATTATAAATATGAAAACCAGTGGTCTTTGGGCAGGCACAGCCCAGTGTTACTGAGCAGGTTATAAATCCCCCAGGTATAAATCATGAGTGATGGCTCAACTAAAGGCTCACATGAAGTTTAAGTGCATCGTCTCCTGTCCATGTCTCATGTGTCGGACTTCAAGAGGCCTTAATTCCTTAGTAAAATTGCAGCATTGATAACCAAATACCTCACAGAGCAGCCACAAGGCCCCATCACTGCAGTCTTAGGACTCTTTTTTAGATGATTAAATGAATTGGGGGGAAGAAATCTAACACCAGGTGTAACATCTCTTACCCTCATCTCGGTAACCCTGCTATGTGTCTCTTCACTGGGGACGTGATGAACTCACCTGACCATAACTTCCACTGCACATCTCTAACCCCCAAGTTAAAGGAAAAAACAACCACTTAAGTAGGAAGGAGCTCCATGTACACCTGGACTTCATGCAGCCTAAATTACCTGAGAATGGAAATCTCCTTTCTCAACACTGCTGGGCTGTAAAAAATTCAGAGAGATGTTTTATTTCTTCAGTATTTTCTCCATTAATGGTCCTACTTGGATAAGAAGGGAACCATCCTCGATGTCATTAGTATTAAAAATGTAGTATTAAATAAACTACTAATTTATGTACACCCTGTACATAAATGCCAGCTGCTCTTCTCAGTTTTTCATCCAAGCTGCTTTTGCAGTGACCTCAGTTTTCCTTTGCTGTTGCAGGTTCCTACCAGCCAAAAGAAGGAAGGTGTTTATGATGTGCCAAAAAGTCAACCTGTAAGTGTAAGTATCTTCCCTGTTTATATACAGTAAAGGGAGTGTGGTTTTTAGCTTCTGTGACTTTCATTATTATCTGTAACATTGGGTATGTTCCTCGTGGTGTGACTTTTGTCAGTGGTGCATTATGGGTCAGTTGGGATTGTGGTGTCACTTACATCCATCTCATTCATAGCTTGAATCTCTTTTCTGTCTTTTCTCACTCATTTTTAGGCAAGTCACCGTTTGTGTTATTTGTGGTCAGGAGTCAGCAGTGAGCCTTCTGCCTCTTAATGCTTGAGGTGCTGCCTGGTTGAGAAGGGTTCCTTTGGTACCCAGATGTGTGTTATTTCTGTAGTGCTCTAAGTATACAAGAAACTAAGCTTAATTCAGCTTAAGTTTTCCCGTCCTATACCTTGCATGGGCAGTAAAATATTAAAAGATAGGGGCAATGTGCTGTTGTATCCAAAAACCAGGATTCCCTTCCTGTGTGTTGGCATTTGGAAAAGGTGAAGCGTTCATTCCCAAAATTTTTAAGGAACGGTAGCAAGTGGTTGAGAGAAGTGACAGCTGCCTTAGAACAAGGTGTGCATTTGCCGAAGGGTGGGTTATGCTGTTCAATATAAAACTGTGCTATAAATGCTTCAAGAAGCTGTCGGATTGCTTTGGTTACATGGAAAATTAGTGTTTCTGTGTGAGAGGGGAGAAAAACCAAGGAAGAGGTCGGGAATTTCAGTGTAGTGTAAGCATGGGAAAGATGCCTGTGTTCGAGAGAAGGAGACATTCTTACACCAGGATGTGGTGACTTGCACAGCTTGGGCTGACCAAGATGTGGGATAGAAAAAGGAGAATTCCATGGAGGGGCTGGATGGGGACCTGGACTGTGACACTTCTGGGCTTTGCACAAACAAACAAACAAAACCTGCCATAAATATTTCACAGTGAGCTGGTAGGAGCAGGGAGGCATTTTCCTGTTGCCTGCAAAAATCTGGTAAAATAACTCACCTTGCATCACTAGTTCAGGTATTTGTGGGCATGGAATAGCTGTTGATTTTTCACTTATTTTTCGTGTAGTTTTTCATATAGTTCAGCGTTACAATTTTTCTGCTGTGCTTTTCCTGTGACTCTCTTATTATCCCTTCAGTGATGCTTCAATTTTTCTCAGGGTACAGTGTGTAATTTAGGTTGTTGCAGTGTGACTGGGAGTGCAGTACACTTGCAATCATGTCTGCAGACACTCTGGTACTACTCTGTCCTGTAAATAGCAGATGTGAGATACAGGACACATGAAACCTACTCTGTAATCATCAAATACATTTAATCTGCCATCTCCATGAAGCTGGTTGCACCTTTTTTATTTTTTCTTTTTTTTTTTTTGCTAGTTCATGGTTAAATTTAAAGGGATTAAAGCTTTTTCTCTAATCAAGTCCTGTACATTAATTAATGAAGAAAAGGAGAAGAGGAAGAAAGAGGTAGCTGAGATCCCGTTTCACCTTTTTATATTAGTATGTATTAAAAGAAAAAAGAAAGAGCAATAGCTCTTAAAATTAGCAATTTAATATTCCGCTGCCCATCTGATTTATTGCTCACCCTTCCACATGTGAGACTCTCTGTCATTGAGACACTTGCCATAATTCTGTTTTCAATTTATAGCTGTCATTATTATATAAACCTCTAAAATTCAATCTGAGGGCAAATAATCAAGCTCGTCTACGTGGTTTGAACGTGCGAGGACACTTCCTTTATTAGGAGGTCTTGCTTTCAGTAATTTCATAATGGATGAATGAAGTGAGGAACTCTTTTTGTGGCTCCTGGTAGGTTTCAGGCACCATGAATTCTCTCTGCTGACGATAAATTCAGCTCTAAATAACAATGCAGCAGGTTTTGCTTGAGTTCAGGCTGAATTGCCCACGGTCCCTGGACAGGGATGGAGTTTCCATCTTGGGATTGTTTTCCTCTGGCGTGTTCCCAGGCAGGTTATCTCCAGTCTGTGCACAGAAAAGTGAGGGATACTGAAGTGGTCATCTAGATGGTCATCTAGGCCCTCCAGCCTTGGCTCTCTGTGGCCAGTGGAGAGAATTGGCCACTTCTGAGGTTGGATTGGCCTCGGAACAACCTGCTCCAGTGGGATATGTCCCTGCCCATGGCAGGGGGTTGGAATGAGATGAGCTTTAACACCCCTTCCAACCCAAGCTATTCAGTGATTCTCTGATTCTGTGAAATTCCTCCCATCTTCACCACATGTCCCTCTCAGGTGGAAATAAATGTGCATCTGCACGTGGTTCTTTCGTGGCCGCAGATGGATTTTAAAGCTATTCAGTGTACGATGACTTCTAAAAGTTAGGCTTAGGTGGGGTGAGATCCACCACAGTGTAAAGGCTGGAGGACAGAATCCCCGTTTCAGAGGCTGCTTTGTTACCGGGCAGTGTAACTCACACTGATTTTCAGTAAGATGCAGCTTCCTAAGGCACCAGAACCATTTGGGCAAACATTTCCCCGTGAATACGGGACCCCACTGAGGCCGAAGGTGTGAAGCATCCCCGTGGTGGGTGCCAGGGAGAAGCAGGAGAGTTCAAAGTTGTGTGTTCCTGTAGTTAACAGTGCTGTGCGGGTGTGCGAGGCCGTTTGTCAGCAGGTGTCAAAGTGCTTTATGGCCCGACTCCTCATGATCTCTGATACCAAGTAATGTAAATACGGAGCAAATGAGGCGGAAAGGAATGAGCCTCGGATCTCGGGGTTGGAACGGACCCACTGAACTCAATTATGAGCAGTGGCTGCTCGCCAAGTCACTTCTCTGACATTGGGATGAAAAGATTGCTTACTCAATGTAATTCTTGTGTTTCCCCATCTTTTTGCTGCATCTCTTCCCAGCACTTCTTTCTCTCCTGTAGTTTTCCTCAGCTGGGCGTGCAGCTGAGCTCCAGACGCACAGTTTTACTGGAATTCATTTCCCTCCCAGTACCTCTCCCTTCCTCTGTATCAACTCACACTTCCTGAATTCATTCTTATTTTCTCTCTGCTCCTTCCTCAGACCGGTTCTCCTATTCCCATTCACTGAGAGTAGACATCAAGACAAAGAAAGCAGCCTTACCCAAAAAGCTTCTGTTAAGTGGTGCGTGCTCCACTTAGAAATTCTAGTTCTGTGTGTGAAATTAACTGTTCCAAAAAAAGGGGAAATGTTTAATGAGCTCTTTTTGTCATAATTTCCCTTCGTCTCCCCATTAAACATCCACATCAAGTTCTACCTGTCACGGTGTTTTTAGTAATAAGAGTCAGACTGTAAATACCCTTCACAGAGACTGTCAGTCACGTCACAATAAAACCTTCTCTCCTCATCAAAATGTCTAAACTATCTGCTTAAGAATTTCATGAAGGCTTTCAAACAACTCATCTCGCTGCTGTGTGAAGATCCAAGGCATCAGAGCTGGTGCCTTACAGTGCAGGCAGTCATTGGGCTGGTGCCAGCTACGTGGGGAATATTAAACCAGGGTGGAACAGACAGGGAGGAATTCGATGGCTTTAGGACACGGTGTGGGAGGAGCAGATGAGGCTGGACCTGAGCACACTCGGGTTTGGAAGCCGTAAGATCTGTTCTGGTGTGTCTGGGAAAGCTCAGTTTTGATTCTGGCTGGGATTGCAGTGCCATTCCCACGTCTGGCTTCTCCTCAAGTTTGCATCGGTGGCTTTGCAGGAACAACTTGCAGCCTGGTGACATTGCCTTCAGCCTCACAGTCAGGCTTCCAGGATCAGATTCTCAAAGATGGGGAGAAAGGGAATGCGCAGTCCTGGTCTCTGGCCATCTGTGCTGGGAAAACTGTCCAGTTTTATTTACATGTGCTGAAAGAGATGCCTGTGTTCAAATGTCCTGACTTAGTTACACTCAATTAAACCCCGTGGAGGAGGTTTAATATTGCAGTGTGGGACGTGCATTTTTAACAGGTGCAGCTACTTGTTGCAAAATTGGACAGTGTATTAGTTTGTTAGGACAATGTCTTGTGGCCTGGGTTGATGTTTTGGTGGACCTTTGGTTGTTTTTTAGGCAGAACCATAGAATGGTTTGGATTGGAAGGGACCTTAAAGGTCTTCTGTTCCATCCCCCTGCCATGGGCAGGGACACCTTCCACTAGACCAGGTTGCTCCAAGCCCCATTCAACCTTTTTTTTTTTTTAAGCTGTCTTTTCTGGGATATTTTTTGGTTTATTCCTTAGTAAAAACTTTAATGGCACAGGAAGCAGAAGCCAGGTCCTCCTCCCTTATCTTTCCAGTTTATAGCATCTTTAACATAAAGTGATGAAGTTCCTTCATGTGTGTTATGTCCATGGTTTATGTGGAATTTAACACTCGAGCTCAAAGTTAAAGGCATTTCAACCGAATCTTGAGAAATTGTTCTTGCATTACCAGGTAGAGCAAGACAATTCAGAGAGCTGCTAACCTGAATTCAGAGTCTGATTTCCAGCAATCAGGAGGGTTAGATGTTACAATTAATCCATTGTTTTTGTATAGACACCTAAAGATTGAGAATCTTTATCTGGATAGTTTCTGAGCATTGACAATCTGCCCGTGCAAACTTCATGTTTCAGACCATCCCTGATTTTATATCTGGCCTGTCAAATAGCAGCTCTTAACAGTGCAGGAATGCTGGTTCACAGATAGGAACAAAATGTCCTAATTTAATTGTTCTTTTCTGCCATATGGATATTGTGGGCCGCATCTTGATCTGATTTTAATCCATAGTTGTCCTGCTAGCAGGCTTTGCATCCCTGCATGGCTAATACCATTCCCCCAATGCGATCCTAAACCCTGCTCCCCCAGCAGAATGATTACATGCTATCAAAGCATTGCATTTGCTTGACTTCCTAGTGCAATCCTTTAGGATTTTGGGCCGTAATCACACTGTGTGGGGAAGCTGTAATCCAGCAGCGCTGCCCTCGATCGGTTTGTCGCTGTTCTCTCTCTGTGCTGTTCAAACAGCAAGAAGAAAAAACAAAACAAAACAAAACAAAAACAAAAACGAAAACAAAAAAAAAACAAAACAAAAACAAAAAAAAAAAAAAAAAAACAACAACCAAAAGCTGCAGGCTTTGCCTCGGTGACACAGTTTTCTCGGTGGATGTAGGGCACGTGGGTGCTGCCGTGTGTGTGGCAGTTTAGGTTTGTGTTTTTAATCCAGTATAAATGAATGGTGAACACTTCAGTGGCCCCTCACAGTTATTCAACCCGTTGGGTCACATGTCTGATGGCTTCATGTGTATTTGCATTCCGAAACTTCCCTGGGTGCCTGGGCATTTTTTTTTGGGTAATATTCTGCACCTTTTGATATTATCCAAAGTGGAGAAAAGAGTGCAGTTGAACCGTAGATAAATCTGATTGATCGTGACACAAGGTTCTGTCACATATAGTGAATTTTTGTCTTTTATTTAATATGACCAATGCAGATTTTATCTGATAGCAGCTGATACATGAAGTTGACAGCTGCACCTTGTGTTGACTACTTTTGGATTTGCTCAGAGCCCTACAGCTCATAGTAATTTGCTAAAATGTTTATTTACAGGCAGTCTGCTTTCTAAGTAGTGAAGTTTGTAGCTTTAGCTGGTCTGCATCTCTATATGCCTTAAATTTTATCGTTTGCACAATTTGGGGTTTATTCACAAATTAAAGGTAATACAATTCTGGGGAAAGTGTTGTATGCACTTGGCACCAGTTTGGAGAGAAGTAGCAGTGAATTTTTGCAGAACCTTTCAGTGCTACCCTACATTATTAAGTACAGAAGTACCCAGGTCTTGGCTTCTTTGCCTGCTGAAACTCACGGGATTTCAAAGTTTGGAAAATATCCGTGATGACAAGGTATTCAGTAATGAAAGTAGAAATACCTTGTTCCTGAAGTTTGGTTAGAGTTGCAGTCACCTGTTGTTTTGAAAAGCATTAGATACACCTGTCAAACGGTGCCTCGCAAGTATTTTAAATAATAAATATGAGGTTGTGCCTAATTCCCTTCCACTGTTGAGTTTCCTCCCTGCAAGCATCCTGGCACAGTCCAGCAGTGGAGTTTGGCTCCCACATGGAAGTTTGGGTTCTCATCATCTTTTGTGTCTCCCACCTGCAGTTAAAGGAAGCCACCCCATGTCCCCATGATGTGATCCTGACATTAAAGGGCTCATCTTTCCCTGTCCTGACCACGTGTCTGGGACCTTGGCACCAGCACCCCCTGTGCCTGGGAAGTTTCATTGTCTTGGGAATGTGTAGCCCAGGAGCAGCATGGGTCTGGCTCCAAGCTGGAGTCACTCTGGTGGACTCTTGATTTATTAAGAGTCTGTCAGAAAAAAGTGGTAATTGAAGCATTTTAAATACCATTTCCTGTAAGAGTAAATCACCTTGTGACACAGGGAATTCAGAATTAAGTTCCCCGCAAATGAAGAGAAAATAAACAAATGAGTAAACGTCTGTTTTGATCATATGAAGAGTTCCTTAATTTAAAGGAAGCTATCGAGCAACAGTGGAGCAATTCAATTCCCTCAACATGCCTCGGTAATCTGGGATGTCAATTATATCCAGCAGTCCCAGTTCTTCAGCTGTGCAGGATTGGCTGACAGGATTTTTAACCAGCCCATCCAGTGCTTCCCAGTCACCAAACAAAGGCAACTGGACAGCTGGAGAATGCAGTGAAGCTCAAGGCTGCCCTGTGATTGGGTACATCACACCCAGGACTTGGGTTTATGGCTTCAGGAGAATTCCCTGAAGAAGAATGGTCATGACCACTAATTCAGTTACCCTGTGAAACTGGAAAGAGGAGCTTTAAACAGGAGGATTCCCATGTCCCATGGGATTCTGAGCACTGGATTTGTACCCTGTGCTAGTGTCAGATGCCCGAAATGCCTGTATTTTGGATAAAAGCCCATCAGCGGTTTTATGGCAGCTCCCGTTGCTGACATGACCTGTACTGGTTGGGAATTGCCTCCATCCCTGGAAGTGTTCAAGGCCAGGCTGGATGGAGCTCTGAGCAGCCTGGGATAGTGGAAGGTGTCCCTGCCCGTGGATGAGCTTTAAGATCCCTTCCAGCCCAAACTGTTCTTGATTCTGCAGTGAAATGTTCACTGCAGCCTTACAAGGAAAGGGTTCTGCTCAGCTGCGTCTCTGTATATCTGGGCTGGTGACAGCAGTCTGTACCTGGGAAAGTTCATGGCATTTGGGAATCTTTAGAGTCTGTAGGAAGCTGGAGATTGCAAAGACATTGATAATTTTTTCTTGACACGACGTTCTTCAGTGTATTCCCTTTAATTGGGAAGTAATTGAGCAATTCTTTGTTGAGTTCCCATGCTACTTCATTAATTTAGCAGTAGTTTTACAGGAAAACAATGTGTGGGGGATGTTTTCGGTGTGTCTCGACCTACCAGACACAGTTTGACTGATGATGGGTTTAGTCACAATGCCGACACGCTCCTTCATTATGGTTCTAATTGTTTTTTTAGAATGAACTGTAGTTAATTAGCGCGCTGCTTGCAGCTCGTGGAGCTTGTAGCAATATCAACAGTTGTGGTGCAAGGTGCAAACAGCTGGGGCTTTGCTGAGCTGCAGTAACCATTTGAACCATCAGAAAGGTTATTTGCCATAGCCAAAATATTTACGTGTTCAGCCGAAATAAGGTAGAAAATCTTTAGTTTGACCAACCATTTGACTTGTCATTGGACTTCCATGTAAAATCCATGTTCGAGAAAGGGAATTGGAGACGCAGAGAGGCCGTGGTTGGGTGACTCCTCTTTTGTCTGCTGGGCTGTGTGGTACAGCACTCACCCTGAATGCAGGAAACCAAGTTTAAATCCCTCTGCTGCCTTAAAAGAGTTGAATAGCTAATACCCAGCTCAAAGGTTAATTACTAATTGCTGGCTATTTGCTATATTTAGTATCCTTCATAGTGTTTTTTCTTGCTGAGCTCTGTAGCAGAGTACAAGTTAATTACCACGGGGTTTTTTCCATGCTTTTAAGCACCATCTTTGCTCCATTCTCTGAGATTACAAAACCACGTTTTGTAAGATGCTACTTTTATCATCTTGTTTGCAAAAGTACAGCAGTATTAAGCAGGTTTTCTCATGCCATATGTCAGCGTAGATCCCTTGCTGCTGGTGTAAAACAGACTGAGTAGCAGAAGTTGGATATTCTGTCTTGATATGTGTATGGGAGTGAAAGAAGAAGGTGCTTCACACTCATGTGAGCACAAGAGCCCTGTTTTTAGATTTCCCTTTTAAAATCTGAACTTCTGCATTGCTTAGAGAAGATGTTTTTCAGAGGACTTGATGATCAGAGGGAATGCCGTAGTGGATCAGTTTTATGAAGTTTATGAAAGCCGCAGTTTACTTGTCTCTTATCCTTGTGGGTGCCTTCCAGCTCAGGATATTCTGTGATTCTGTGATTCCCATTGCTTCTGCACCCTGGAGTTTTCTCCAGCTCTTGGATAATAAGTTATTTTTTAGTGAATAGTGTAAAGTGTCACGAGGAATTCCGCTGCCGGCTTGGAGTGGTTTGAAACTGCTGCTGGCTTGGAGTGCTGCTGCTGCTTTAAGGAGCCAGATTTGCATATTTCGTGTTTGAAAGATTTACAGGATGTCTCACATGCCTGTATAGGAAGATGGAGCTTTCATTACAGGTCTAATGTCACCGGGATACAAGGATTAATTCTCCTTCCTCCGCCCCAGCCTGCGCGGCTGCTCAGGAGGCGCCGGTGAGCTCCGGGCTGGCTGAGCTGGAGGGGTGTTCCACGTTCAACACCGTGCCTTTTTGAGTAATTAAAACAAGCTTTTACATCACTCTGTGGAGGAGTCCTCATATGGAGAAAGACCAAGAGCTGGAGCATCTCTCCAGGCCTCTGGTTATTTTCTGTCAGGCGCTGGGGGAGGAGGGAGGGGGTTGTTAACTTTGGTTGCGAAGTTTGAGCTCGTTGGTGTTGAAAAGCTGAACCAGAGGAAGGCTCAAAAGGGCGAATTTTGCCCGTGTTGCTTCCTCGACATGGCCACTGTGGAAGGCTGGTCCATGCTCCAGCAGAGAGGGATGTTTCACCCTCAGGAAGCGTCTCCTCACTGTGTGTGTGATGCTGAGCACGAGCTGATGGAAGGTGCGGCTCGAGGGCCGCGTGGCACCTGGGCACTGGGGGATGCACCATTGGGCAAATGTCTCCTGCAAAGTCCTGCTGCAGCACAGGTGGGGGTTCCTGATGGTCCATTGAGCACTGGGAGCACATCCCCTCTGTGCTGGGACCTGGTTTATCCTTCAGCTGCTCCCACGGAGCCACCGCAGCCGCTGGAGCTCTGGTGCTGGAGGGTGGGGGGCAAACAAGGGGGCTGCTGGCCAAAACTGGGCCCTCCTGAAGGTGTAAAGCCTTCTGCTTTCATTTAAAGAGCATTTTCACAGTCTCTGGAGTTCTTTGAGTAGATGGACACAGCTTTTTTCACACTCTCCTCACCTGGGGCTGGGGGAACACAGGGTCAGCTCCAAGAACGTACAGGACTGTATCTGTTCCTGATTGTGCACAGTGACATTATCTTCCTTTGGCTTTGCCTTTTCCCACTCTTTTTTTTCCTCTTTTCTTCAGCTGTGTGATGAGGTGAGGGGGGGAAAAAGCATTCTAGGGTGTTTGTGAGATTTTTAAGTGACATGGGATTACTGGCTGGTAACTTGTATGAAGCTTCTCGGTCATCTTAGCCTTGGTTTTCGACAGCCTGCTGTTGTTTGTGTCTGCAGAAATGAAGTCTCCAACACTACAATAAGCATCACCTGAAATTTAGCATTCTGAAGTGGTAATATGTGCTGAATGTGTGCATGGATACAGATATGTATAGATGTGAGGGCAGTATATTTACATACACACAGACTATAGATTTAAATATAAATTAAATTGACTTAATGTAATTTTCAAAATTGCTATGGAAAGAAAAGAATTATCTTAATTATGTTTACATTGATGTTGTAGTTTCCCTAGTTAGAGAAGTGTATGGTTTTTTTTCTGGAGATACTTGGCTTCAGTGCTTTCGTTGTCCAAAACTCAATCATTCTTTTTTTCCCCCTGAGGATGTTAAATCCCTTCTTTCACCAAGCCAGGGAAAAGTTCCATTAACGTAAGCAGGATCAGAGCTCACTGGGTACGCTTTACTGCTGAATTAATAAATATTTGGGAAAATAAATAGGTGTGTCACAAGTGGTAAAATTGCTTTATACGCCGGAAGATGAGATTCAGCACGAATGAAGTGAATGTTTGCCCCTCATCCCAGCAGCATTCAGACTCACTGTTTTGACTGCCTGATTTCATATCTGTGCTCACAGCAAGATGGAAAGGGTTTTCATTTCAATGCTGAAGTCAATAATTATGGAGGTTATCATTTTCATGCTCAGAAATTCATGTCATTTTCATAAATCATTCATCTCATTTCATAAATCATGCTTTACAGCTGGAGAATGGAAACTTATTGCTGGACATTGATGAAAATCTTGTTTCAGTCACTCAGGTAAGGTTGTGACACTAAAAAATATTTTAAGGAAATATAGCTGAAATCATCTATAGGAATAGTGCAATTGGAAAATGTTCAGCTTGGGATTAACTTCACTGGAACGTAGCTAATATCAGATGTGAATAATCTTAATGAAGCATAAGGGGTGAAATCAGTTCTGCAATGACAGTGAAATCACAGAAATAAAAGATAAGTGTTCGGTGTCCAGGATCTCGTGTGCTGCAAGTAAGATAAAGGCAGCTCTGTGTCAGAGAAAATGCATTTGTTTATTCAGGCTGAGAGCTGGGTTGTGGAAAAAGGACTCCTGAACCATTTGGGACTTTAAAATCCACCTCCAAGCGTTGCTGTTTAAAGCTGCCTCCAGTCAGTAAATGAAGGTGTTATGTTCCCACTAAATTTGCGTTTACATTCTCTGAAGTGGTTCTGTAGCTCCTGTTGCATATGAGGTTGCTATTCTGTAAAAAAATAATTCCCCTGTAAATGTATTTCTTTTTCCTGGGGAATATTGTGAGTGAGGGTTTATTATAACAAAGTGCTGTTGACTTTCCTATCATTCTCTCCAGCTGCCTGTTTAGAAATGTGTCTGCAGAGCTTTAACAGAATTATATCTGTGAAGAGTATCCAAAGATCCATCACCTTGAAGCACTCTGAAAAGTATTACTATTCCCATTATCCAGGAGCAGGGAGGCACAGGGATCTGAGTTACCACCTTTCAAATGCATGTCATATAATCCAGAGTTCAAAAGTATACCGACTATCAATTTCCAGTATTCCTGTGAAACCCATCATATTTTTTCCACAAAAAATGTAGAGCTTTGCACACAGCTGGGTGTACCCTGCCCTTTCCCGTCCTCCCTGGCTTGCTCATCTGCTCCCTCACGTGGGATGGAGGCACGGGGGAGCTTTTGCTCATGGAAAGGACACAAGTGTTCCTTAGCAAACAGCGAACAGTTCACGAGGGGGCAGGAAGAGGGCAGGTTTGGGGTGCTGCTAAACAAGCAGTTTGGAGAGATGAGAAGAAAGTGGCTCCTGGAGTGTTTCAGTGTCACCTGACACCTCTTGAGTCAGTAGTGCCTACGGGAGGCTTGAAGTGATTTCCAAACGAGTGCTGCTGTTGTCATTATTCCCACTCTCCTGGGCATTTTAACAACCCTTGCCTAGTGTGTTTGTGCATGCTGCAGAAGGGACTTAGGCTGGGTTTGTTGCTTGTTTGGGGTTTTTTTCAGAAGCTACTCCTAGCAGTGTTTTAGTACAGACCACTGGAATTGGTGCACCCGGAAGAAAACGTGGCTTTCCCTCTTTTTCCCTTCTGCATTTCCACGCAGATACTTAGAGGAATGTATAAGCCCATAAGAAGAAAATGCATTGTCATAGCACTAAAGCACTGTGATCTTTTTAGTATAAGACATGATGTGAGAAAATGTGAGGTAATTCATCCCTGGGTACATCGTTAGAGGTGAAGCCGAGAGCCATCCGAGCTGCTTAGACAAATTCCAGGTCTAAGTGATTGCGGTGTTGCTCTTATGTGTGGGAATAGAGACTGGCTTGAAAAAAATGTATCAACTTTTGATATGTGTAGTCTTACTCCTTAAGGGGTCATTTGTAATGGAAGGTTGAAGGCAGGGAAAAAAATCTTGGGGTGATCTTGGTCTCTGGGAAGGTTGTAAAGCCAGTTTGGTTAATGTCCAAAGCACTCAGGGGCTGCTTTTGCAGGACAAGACTGAACTGAATGTCAAACCTGTCTGTGTGATGGCAGGAGCCAAGGTTTATGTGCCTAAGATGGGGAGGAGATTCAATGAGCTAAATTAGGATTTGCATTAAATCTTGTTCATAACGAGAATTGTGGCTTCCCACATTTTGTGGGTGTGATTGGGTGTGATACTGGGAAAACCAAGGAGAGAAAGGTAGTGGAGAAGGAGAAGTTCTGAGTTCCCACCAAAGCTTTCCAGTATAACCACCCTGATAAGGATGGTGGATGGGGTTTAGGTTTCCTGCAGAGCTCTGAGGGACCTGTGCTTTAACATCCCTGAACTCCAGCTGAACTCTTTTGCAGGTGGGTGGGTGGGAGTAAATTTGCTCTAGAACACGTGAAGGAGCTTTGATTATGCAGCCACTCAAGTTGCTTCTTATAATAAAGTGTGTTTTCTCTTCTGATCCAGTTAGCCAGGCCTGCATGGGTGACCTGTTTTGAGCTCCCGGTGAAGGGCATCCTGAGGAAATATTTCTAACAAGAATTCAATGTAGAGCCACAAACTTGCAATAACCCAGTTGTGCATCCTCCTTCAAGTCCACTTATCCAGGTCACACCTGTCCCATGGGCAAGGGGAAATCAGGCAGCACTTTAAAAGCCCTTCCCTTCTGTATCCTTCTGGCGCTCCACATGCTGCTGCCATGCTTTAAGACCTTGAAGTGAGGGTTTAGAAAAGGAGCCGGGGAAAAGGGACTGGCCATAAATCATGCTTGGAGCTCACTGGTGTTAAAGGCAGAGCAGTAATGCATCCAGTCCTGTTCTGGATAGTTGTTTCATATTTTATTCATTGTTTTTTGCATTTTTGAGAATTCCCTACAGAATCGTTTTATAGTCAGTTGTTGGCTATTTGGGTCCATCAGCAATATTAAAATCCCACAGCTTGAGCTTGTGTGCTTCCTCCATATGGGACTTCACAGTTGAAGCCTGCAGGACTTTGGGGAGGTTTATCTTGTTTGCTGTTAGCACATAACTGTACAAGTTGTAACTGCTTAACTCACAGTTTCTTCTCCTCAAAAGATAAATGGAATTTTTTTTTTTCTCTCTTTACAGGCTGTTACCCAACTAGAGCTTTTTGGGGACATGTCCACTCCTCCTGATGTAACCTCTCCCCCAGTGAGTACCCAGGGAAACTGCCCTGTGCTTTTTCCCTACATGCTCTTTTCAGCACCTTTATTGAGCACATTTACAATTCGTGTCCTCAGCCATTCCAGTGGGAAAGATTTCAAAGTAGTTTTTAGGTTGCAGGAAAACAAAAGTGAAGCAAACTGAACATCCAGTCCCTGCTTCACGACGATGTGCGAAAATACCTTCGATTTTTATTTTTCTGCTCTCGTGTTAGGTGTCACATAAGGTGCAGCCTGAGGTGCAGATCTGCTTCCCTGGTGTTGGTCAGGGGGAAATGCTTCACTGCAGTCCCACTGCACTGCAGAAGATCCAGTTGCAGCCTCATATTTCACGTCTCTGGATCCACCAAGCGCAGATCCCAGAACTGCTGTTAAAGGAGGGAAGGCAAAACAGTAAAAAGAGAGAGAGAGAGAAAAGGCTGGATATATTTTAAGGGCAAAGAAAATTTTCTCAACGTGTTTTTCAGCATTATAAAATGACACAACAGTAATATTCCTGCAAAGCTTTTGAGCCTTGCATTAAGCTGTAGGGAAGTGTGAATCTACTGAGAAAACTGAAGCGCTGTGAGGTCGAGAGCCTCAAATCTCCGAGGTATTCTGGAGCATGTCTGGGACTACATGTTCAAAGCCCTGTCTGCTCATCCTCACCTTACTCAACTGGATTTGGCTTCTCCTTTAATGCAGACCTATGGTTCTGATCCTGTTGGTTAATTAGAAGCAATATTTGTTCACTTTTCCATGAATCCTGCAGATACTTCATTTACCTTAACTGTTTCTAAAGTTAATGCCTTGGTCACTGCCTCTCCTGGCTGTCATCTAAAATCACAAGTCTGTATGTTCTGGAGAAAGAATTTTCAGTATTTTGTATGCGATGTATTCCAGGCAAATTTCATTTTGATTTTTTCCCTCTGATAGAAAGTTTCTCCTTTTCTTTCTTTTTCTCCCATCCCCAGCAAATTCGAATACTTTTATTTCTATTGCTTGTTTCCATTCTTTCTTCTTTCTCATTCTTTGCTCCAAACCTGGATTTTTAGAGTTATGGGTGATGTGACAGCAACGTGCAGCAGAAGCTGCAGCTGATACGTCCCCCTTGTGTTTTATCCCTGTCTCCCTGCAGACTCCTGCTACTCCAGGTGATGCCTTTATCCCATCTTCATCCCAGTCACTTCCTGCTAGTACAGACATGTTTGGTTCTGTACCTTTCAGCACTGCTGCCGTACCCTCAGGTAAGAAATGCTCTGGAATTATAGTCCTGACTCCGATTTGGGGATCGGTGCCCACCTCTGGTTTGCATTTCAGTATTCGGGGCGTTGATTTTAGCAGGGTGGAAGTGGGGAAGGCTTTTGAGGTCAGTGCTTCAGGGCAAGGCAAAGCAAGTCTTTAACAAGGAGGGAGTACATTAGTCTGAATTTGCCTACATTTTTAAAAGCAAAAGCCAAAAAAGTCACTGGGAGTTCAAGCACAGTTCAGCCATCTGGATGGCAGAACTTCTAGGTGCAGTAGCAGGAGAGGAAACAGCGTTTAGTTTAGGTTTGGGGGTTCTGTGGTAGCAGCGAATATCCTCTGCTGTCCCCAGTAAACAGAGGCTGAGAATTTGATTGCACTTCAAAGATATTCCACTTTGTCGAATCCTGGGATGTCCTTCAGGCTTCCCTGTGTTCCTCAAAGTGCTCAGAATTCCAAAGCTGGATGCATTCTGAACAGACACTGTGGTTTGATTGCCGATCTCTCCTCATGCTCTCAGCTCCACTTAGGAAAAGAAAGGAGGAGGAGGAGGAGTGCCCTGAGTAATTCAGCAGTGATTTTCTAATTGGTTAACTCCTCTGATGGCACCAGATTAGCCACTGCACCTCAGAAAGGTTACAGTGGCAGTGAAGTGTTTGGGGATAATGTCAGATGGAAACCTTGGCTGCTGGCATGAGGTCGCAGCGGGGGCGAGATCAAAGGACGTCTGGAGAATCCATCCTGGACATCTGTTGGAACAGAAATGTATCTGAGCTGCTGCTACTTTCATCACTCAGGAGTTTGGTCTCTCAAAGTTCAATTCCTTATTTTTAAATTTTATTGGGTTTTGGGTTTTTCCCTTCACAGTATAGCAGCCACCCTTACATTTATGATTACAGAACAGCCTAGAAATAAAGCAAAGAGGAAAAGGTACAGGAGGACTGAGGAAACAGGTTAGAAACAAGAGTTTTAAAGCTGTAGCAGTATTAAAGTTGAGAGAGAAGTTACATTGTACAAAGTATTAGTGGTAAGTATTGAATTTGAATGTGAAGCAGCATTATCTGTAAAGCACGGTACTTCTATCAGCGGAACATAATTACATTAGGTAGTTTAATTTGTAAAATTTTTTACAGGAGTTTTCGTTTCAGAGCATTTTTGTTGTTGTTGTGAATAAAAAAGCACCTGATCCTATAATTCCTGCAGAGTCAAACTCTTGGAAGGCTTAAAGGAGGCTTCAGGTCTGACAGGAAGCAATTACAATTTTAGTTTAAATCTTCAATTTCCTCCTCAACTGGAGGGGGTTATGTTAGCCTAATACCTGAAGCAGTTTGTTGTTAATAGGTATTTAGTGCAGCAGAAGCTCGAGATCTTTTTGATGTTCTCACGTAATTGGATAATAACCAAGTGTGCGAGGGTTTTAATCTGAAATCATCTGGGCTGGATTTTTTTATTAGTACTAGTAGTGGCAGCATTATGATGCAATTTGAGATGATTGCTTTGCAGAGTCCACCAGCCTGCAGTTCTGTCTATTTGTTCAGTGATGTGAGTGCCACCACGTTTTCAGTTTCCTTTCCGAGGGTGCTGCGGCTCCGGGATCACCGGCGCGGCTTCGCGTCTTTCTGATTTATTGCGTCGCTTTTCCTGCGTGCTCCTGACAGCAGCATTAAAATCTTCCATCCCGTTTGTTTCCCCCCCTCCTCCCCGCTCTCTTTATTCTCCGAAGGTTATGTTGCCATGGGAGCTGTCCTGCCCTCCTTCTGGGGACAGCAACCACTTGTTCAACAGCAGTTGGCCATGGGTGCTCAGCCTCCAGTTGCTCAGGTGATGCAGGGAGGACAGCCCATCGCGTGGGGCCAGCCCGGGATCTTTCCTCCCACCCAGCAGCCGTGGCCATCCGTGGCTGGCCAGTTCCAGCCGACTGCCTTCATGCCAACACAAACTGTTTTGCCTTTACAAGCAGCCATGTTTCAAGGTACCATTGCTCCTATAGCCACCGTTCCACCCACGAGCGATTCCAACAGATCAAGTCCGCAGACAGACAGGCCCAGACAGAAAATGGGAAAAGAAATGTTTAAAGATTTCCAGATGGCTCAGCCTCCACCAGTGCCATCAAGAAAACCAGATCAGCCTTCCCTCAGTTGTACCTCAGAGGCCTTCTCAAGTTACTTTAACAAAGTTGGGATGGCACAGGAAGCAGATGATTGTGATGACTTTGACATCTCTCAGTTAAATTTGACTCCTGTGACTTCCACGACACCATCTACAAATTCACGTGAGTGTTTATGTGCTTTCAGCCATCCCTTCACTCAAATGTGACTCCTCCTCAAAGCACTTCTGCCTCCTTTTAAATTCCAACCCAGATACGTACTGAGAACCTTCATGCATGGTCTGGCTTATTGAATGTGTTCTAGCCATAAAGGAAAATATCGGAGAGGAATTTCAGAGGCCATAGAAATGAACAGCCCAGATAGCTGCAGTCTGAAACTTAATTTCTAAGACAGTAATACATGTTTTGTGGTGGGGACATGCAGATGCCCGTGGCATTCAGCCTTACAACTGGTTTTGCTTATGTCCTGTCCATACTTTGCAGAAATCAGGGGATGGGTATTTATTTTAACAGCTCGGTGTATTGGCCATTGAAGCTGTAAAACAACCTTATGATGTTCATAGCATGGCGATGGGGGATTTTGCAGATTACTGAAAAGAGGAATTCATGAGACACAGATTCAGCAGGGGTCAGTCAGAGACCTGTTTCACTTACCTGCCACAAGGCAGGCGACTCACACATTCCTAATGTAATGTGGTGGTGTCTCCCAGGTTCATAAAGGCACAGGCCAGATGCAGCCAGACTTAATTTGGAAGTTGCCAAATGAAATCAAACACATGGGATGGATGGTGACGACTGTGCCCAAATTTACCTCCTGCAGCTCCTTGTTAGAAAATGGTTCTCAGGGGTGGTAAAGGCAGAGGGATGTAAAAGCATGAGCAGATTTTGTGCTGCAGTGTCTTTTTGAAGAAATCAACAGAATAATTGTTGCTGTTACCTTGATCCTTGTTTAGCTCCAACCCCTGCACCCAGACAGAGTTCTCCATCAAAATCATCAGCATCTCATACGAGTGACCCTGCTGCAGACGACCTCTTTGAAGAGGGGTTTGAAAGCCCAAGCAAAAGTGAGGAGCCAGAGGCTGTGAGTAGCAACAAGGTTTCTAAATCCTCATTGTCTCCTTTTAGCTAGAAAAGACAGCAGCTAATTAAATGTTGTTCTGTAGTGTCAGAAATCACTTTTCCAGTAGGGCTGGGTGGTGCTTATGGGGGAGCTGCAGCCAGAATTCCCGTCCTGCTTTGGGTTTGACAGCTGATAGCACGACATTTCTGCTGATAGGCACTAACACTGCCCACAAGGAACCAAACTCAGGGTTCAGATGGAAGGCTGGACATGTTACTTATATCCAATGTCCTCTTTGGCACACCAGCATTCACTTTACTCGTGGTAAGGAAGGCTGGGGTACAACAACAAACATGCTGAGGCTGCAGAGAAAGATGTGAGAGTTTGTGTGTTAAAAGATGATGGTTGATGTTGTCTTGCACATTCTTGCATCCCAGTTGCTTGCCTAGCTTCATTCCTCAATGTTCTGGCCCTCAGTATGTGATTTCTTTGCCTTTATGGACCAAAGCAAGAGATGTTATCCAAGCAATGACTCTAAATCACAAGGTGTCCTAGGGAGGTAGGAGCCCGAGTGAGCCAAAGGCAAGAGGGGGTCGATACAACAAAAAGTGCAAAATAACCCAAGCTTGGACTCTTTCTGTGTCACATGGCTTTCAGGGCCTTTTGCAGTTCTGGTTGGCCTGACCCAGTACCTTCTGCAGTCTGTGGCAGCTCCTGCCTGGACTCCAGCAGGAACTGGTGAGGTCCTTTGCTGCCTGCAGCAGCTGTAGGAAACCGCTACGGCTTTTGAGAGCGGATCAGCGGCGAGGTCTCACTCTCTGGTTTTCATGAGATAGGATGTACTTGTTATGCCCACAGCATGAAAATAACCTCGTGTTGACTTTTCACTTGCTATTGTTGAGAAAAAAAGGTGTTATGTTCTTGTATTCTAGCCTGATGGGTCTCAGGCCTCCTCCAACAGTGATCCCTTTGGTGAGCCAACTGGTGATACTATAAGTCCACAGGTCGGTAGCTAGATAGCACAGGTTGGGGTAGGTATCTGTCCTTTTTTTCTCTACACCTCGAGGTGTTCACTTACTCTTCCACCAGTGCCTGCCATTGCTTTCATGGATGCATGGTTTATTTTTTTTTTCCTTTTCATCTCTTCCGTTTTACCTCTCCATCCTTCACAGTGCATTCCTCGTGCTTGGTGGTCTTGCATGGCTTTTGCCATTCACTGAGTGTTGCAGCTTATGCAAATATGTGTGTTTTCAGCTGCCTGCATGCTTTAAAGAAATGTAGACTTATTTTACTTTGTGTTCGAATTCTAAGGGCAAATAGGGAAACTGAGCCATTACTAACAACGTATTAGGCAGAGCATTTTTTTTCTAATCAGAGCCACCCTGGCCCTCAGTCAGATGTAACATATTAAATGGAATAAGACGTCTTACCCACAGACATAACAATCATTAAATAAAATTATGTAATGATACATGAGTGTCTCTACCCTAAATCAATGTGATAATCAGTAGAAGAAGCACGTTTATTATCTGCATGTAAAAAATATTGAAATGGGTTTGTGTATTTTTATCTCCAACTGCAAATTAAAAACATCTGAAAATTATCATCATTCATATTACCATTGGCATACTGATGTTTTAAAAATTATTCATCAATGTAAGTCATTTAAACCCAGACAGACGGGAAAGAAGATCTTTTCATCTTTTGTGTTACAGAACACGTAGAAAATGTGGCTGCCTGTGAATGTTCTGTGATTTGTTTCAATACAGTAAATACGTTTTGCCAAAAAAACAGTGAAGCTACAAAGTTTTATGAGTGCTGAGCGTTGTTATTCCATCCAAATACTCTCTAGTGTTGCTGTTTGAAGAATATGTTTCATTATCTTCTCCCCGTCTGCCACTCCTGTTTGGTATTGCCCAAATACACGATCTGATACGGCTTCTGTGCTCCAGCACAGAGCTCCTGGAGCAAATCCAGAGCAGTGGGAGAACCCTTTCCATTTCTGTACAGGAATTGCACTGGGTTTGCCAGTGACTTACCCATCCTGAGTTTAGTTTCAACTCAAAATGAATAGTTTCATTAGGAATCAGTTTACTTTGTGCATTAAAAATGATTTTAAAAACACCTTACAATCACTTAGATTTGATCCACTCGGGAATAATGAGATTCTCTCTTAATAATATGTGGTGCTGTGAGAGGGCATCTCCCCCTTCTGTAGCTTCACCCATTCTCAGCTCCTGGGGGCTGCAGCAAAAGTAGCATTGAGCTTTGTTTCTCCTTGAGTCCGGAAGTGACAGTGTGAGGAGAAAGTCGAGCTGGGATGAGCTGCTGCAGCAAGAGCATTCATTATTTACTCCAGTGAGATGGATGGTGCCACACAGTAATTTGGCTGTGCCTTTGCCCGGCCTTGGCCAGCACTGACATCCCCAGCTATCCCAGCTTCACGCCACTCCGAGAGCTCTTTCCTGGATCACGGAACAGGATTTGCCCTTTATCCGAGTCCCACACCCTGGAAACCCCCATACATCTGTTTATTCTGGTTTATCATAGGGGTGGTTCTGAAATTCAGAGCTACCAGGACAGTATATTACCAGTGATTGCACAAGGTTTTGCTGCATTTCTCGTTAATCCCTGCAGAGCCTCGCATCGAATATGTATAATTCTCAGAAATATATTCTGGGAAACGTTAACTAATGTTCCTGATTATCGCATTACAGTAATTCCTGAAAGCTGTAGGCAGGAACAGGAAGCTGAACAAAAAAGAAAGCCTCTCTCCAGTGAAGTTCCACTAATATCATTGTGCCTGTGTGCAGAGCCATTCAGCAGCAGTCCGCAGGAAATCCACTTCCCAAAGCCAGCCCATCTCATTCTGAAGCCTGGCATCGTCAGAGCAACGGGAAGTCTAATCTCCATGGAAAATTATCAATTCAGGACTTACTGTGGAGTTGTGTATTGAGCTCTGCATTTGGAGGGGAACTTAACGGGGAGAAACATGTCGTGCGAAAGAATCACAGTCCGCATAAAAGCCACTTCTGTGGCTTAGATGGGAGATTACTTCGCTCTTTAGAACGTGGTTCTTACCCCCAGAACAGCACAGTAACAACTCAGCTGAATGGACCTCTCAGGAGCAGAGAGCATTGTGTGCAGAAATGTCAAATCTGTCTGTTCCCAGCATCTCTGAAATCAGCTCTGCCCATACAATGTCTTTATTTGTCTTGATGTAGTCAGAATACTCACCTGCCTGGTTTTTTGTACCCCGTTCTTTGAAGATACCCCAGCAATTTGGTTTCTTGATTCCTTCTGATACTCTTTATTATCATCTAGCTACTATCTTCTTTTTCTCCTATTTTTCCTCTCTTCCTTTTGCAACCTTCAGCTCTCAAAATCCTCATCCTTCCAGCAGCTGCTCTAGAAGTCACCCTTCCAGAAATAGCTATGAGCTCTTAGTAGGTAAATGTGACATCTTAGGGATATATTGCATTTTTGCCCCTTTATGATTGAAGATAAGAAGCAGAAAGGCCCGAATTCCACAGGTGAAATAAGATTAACTCTTTGCAGAGCTTTTTATTGTATTTGGTTGTTTTCCTTTTGTTTGTGCGTGGCACTGAGGATGGATAGTGATTTTCCAGAAGGGGTGAAGAGAATACAGAATAAGACGACTGCCATCTTCAGATGATTTATGTTTAATCCCTACTGCTGTCTTTGGATTGTGTGGGGAGCAATTGCGGTGAAAGGAGAGGGAGGGCAAGAACTGTTTCTAGCTGTGATCCTACCAAATGTGTTAAACATTTCTTATTGTTGACATTTTACATTAAAGCAGGAAGAAGTTTGAGCAGAGGAACAAATGCAGCTCTGTTGAGCTGCTGCCCAGCTCGAAACTGGCACTGGCAATCATTCATGAGAGATTCTCAAGAAACCTTCAAAACATTTGTGGCTAGAGCGCATCTCCCTGAAAAAATTGTTCAGTTGTTCTGAGAAATGTGTGCAGACAATTAGGAGCCCTCAAAACGTGTCGCACCCTTCACGATGCCATCAGCACTGTCAGGAGAGCAACAGTTCATTAGAATATTTGTCTATCAGCTTTCGGTGGTGCTTCGGTGGCCCGCTGCCATCATCCGTCTTGGAGCAAGTGCTGTGCTTGGTGATAAATGTTCCTGAAAATCTTAGTCAGCTCCGGGATGGGCTGCTGTAACTCTTTCTTTGGGCTGGTTTTAGGAAGTGGAGAGAAAACGGCGACTTACGGACAAAGCCTTGGGTTGCCTGGGAGCTCAGTGAGCCTCAGGAGGCTGATTCTGCATCCTCCTCTAACTTCTGCCCCTTTTCTGTTGCACCAGGACTCAGAATGGGCACAAAATATTAAAGGCTGTATTTGCAGGACCTGTTCCACTCCTGCTCAGTGGGCAGTGGATAAAGTCCAAAGAGAAATTTCTAATTACAGGTGACCTGTTCTTGCTGCCGGCTCTAAAGCTGTCGTTCTCGAGCTAAAGACGCAGTGCTGAGCAGGGCCGGGAACCTGAGAGAAGTGGTGTTGTGTCTTTGGAAGGGGATCGCAGGCTGGGAAGTACTGCTTCACTCCAGAGAAATCCTAAAAGTGGCATTTCAGGTCTCACACTCGGTTGCTCGTATTTCCCAGGAAATCTGGAGGGGCGTGAGCAGAGAAATTCAGGCTGCTCTGTGAGCAGGGGCATCCTGCAGGTTTGCCTGCATCTCTGCTGCTGCAGTCTCCTTCAAGCTGTCCATTTTCATGTGGCCAGCTCAAACAAGGGCTTCTCACCTCTGCAGTGTCACCAAGCCCACCTGAGGTAGCCTTGTACCCTTCCATTTCTGCACCTTCTTCCTCTAAACAAGGGACAGCATTCTTGTAGCTTGTCTAGAGCTGTGTTCTTGCTGATTTGCAACCCAGCAATTCAATTTAGGGACAAGCTCTCGTTGCTTCCTCTGTGACGAGGTCGTTTAAAAGTTCCCTGTCTTCTGCACGACAACTGATTTTAAAAATCTCCTTGTGAAAACTTAGCATCTTTGAGACTTCTGAACAATTTGCTTCAAATTGGCCTTCAGGTTCACATGTTACAAAGGAGAATTGACAGATACGTAGATGGAAGGATGTGTGGATGACAGATCTGTAGATGGAAATAATTGTGTGGCTACTGTTTTGGGAGAGGGGCCCAGAAATAATCAGTGTTTCTTGGCTGCATTTCATTTTTAATATCAGGACCAAGATATGGAGCAGGTTCATCTTTCTGAGTAGTTGTCATTGCTTTTTGATTTTGGGGATGTACAGCATCCATCTCGCTACTGAAGTGACAGAGATTTTCAGAATGCTAATAATTAAACTGGATATTTGAGACTAGGAAGTTTTCCTAGGTAGGTTTAGGGTAAGAACAGAGGCACTCTCCAGGCGTAATCCTGAACTAGAAGGTTGCTGTATTTATGCTGCTAATGGAGGCTGTAAGAAAAATAACCCAATATTAATAATTAGCAACAAGTAATAAATAAACGCTGGTTGTCAATGGGGCAATAGGAAGGACCTGTCTCACCACCAAAGGTATTTAATTTGAACCCCGCTTGCCGACTGTGCTCCGTCTTACTTTGCCTTTGGGTCAGCATGCACAGAACAGAGAAGGCGCTTGGCACTCCCACCCCCTTCACTTGCATCCCCAGCACAAGGCGCTCCTTTCCTGTGGCTCTCCAGCACACTTATTTCATGAAACTCTTTATCATTTGAGCCTGCCCTTTCTGATCAGTCAGCCAGGAGTAAAACTGGCGCCGAGGACTCGCTGGAAAGGGCACGGAAATCTATGCGGGCCTCACCTCGACAATTGAGAACATCTCGCCTGCAGCTCTGCACGGAGCAGGTGCCTCGCAGTGATCAAAGGGCTGCCAGGGTAAAAATAGTTTCCTCCTCACTCAGGGTTCTGTTTTGTGAGTGAGTTCACCCCGAGTAGGTGCTGAGTCTCTCAGGAGATGCTCTCCAGTGATTAGCTCTGCTGGGGAGCAGATGTTGGCGTCTTCAAATAGGATGCAAATTTACTTCCAGTGTTTGCATAATGTTATTCTAAAGCACTAGCACCCTTGTTGCCTCACGCAGTAGTGGACTACACCAGAAATGCTGTTTGCTGCTGTCTGGTCCCCCTTAAAATGGGAAGAATAAAGTGTTTTGCAGCATGAAGTATTTCTGGGATACAGCAGCAGCAAAAAAAAAAAGTGCTTCCAGTTCTTGTCTTGGTTTCTCCCCGTGGGTTGATGAAAGTACATCAGAAGTGATTCTAGGCCAGTTCAGCAAGGAAAACACTGTAAGATTCAAGGGGTTTACGTGAATTAGAAGCTTTGTCTGCTGTTTTATTTGTCCCTCTCTTTTTGTTCTGACAAAGACCAGTTCTTTCCTCTCCTTCCCTCTGCGGCTGTTCCTAATGCAGTGGTAAAAGTAGAAGGCAGAAAATGCTGGTGAGATGCTGTGAGAAGAGTTAATGCTCACCTGCCTTTTCATAACATGCCCTGTAACTTTTGCGTGGGTTATATAAAAAAAGGGGAGGTTATTTCTGCTTTCAGGGCCCTCCAAAATAGTGCCTGGCACTGTGAGAGACGCTGTCTGTGAAGTCAACAGCACTCAACTCTCCTTTTGCCTCTTTCCTTTCCCTTTCTGTTCTCTTTTGCCCTCTCGAATATCAGTATTTTACAGACACCATTTGCATTGTTGGGCTACAGGCGTGCTTGAATTAGTTCAAAATAATACCAGGAAACAAATCTCAGGCATTGACCAAAACCCTTTGGTTTTTTTGACTGCACGCAATTACCACAATTAATTTCTCGTTTAGGCATCTGAAGGGAGAAATCAACTGAAAGGAAGGAGTAAGAGCACACTTTTAGTACAAAATGCTCTGGTCTGCTGGAAGAGAAATTGCTCAAAATCAGTGAGGAATGCAGGCCTTTGCCCCATCAGGTGTTTGTGCAGATAAATGTTGGGTATGAATCTGAGGAGTTTCTCATTGTAAAGGCTGCCTCGTGCATTGTTGGAAGTGCTGCTGATGATGAGGAGCTCCTCCTCCTCCTCTTCCAAGGTTGTGGAGTCCAGTGGCACCTTAGGACACCTGTTATTTCAGCACATCTGCATATCTGAAGGATATTTGAGGACAGCTCTAACAAGCAGACTTGACATTTTGAAAAGCTCTTTTTTCCCTGAAGGCGTTTGAAAAACTGACATCTTTTGTTCCAAAGGGATGTTCTCCCTCCCTCTCCTTTTCTTCTCCTCCTTCCTTTTCACTTCCCTTTGCAATCACCTCAGGTTCAGCAACCGCCTGAAGAATGGCCTGGTGTGTGTCAGGTTCACACATTAATTAGTACAGATTTTCTCTGAACTAGCTGTGATAGATCATTCTGCCAGCTTCAAGCCCGCACGTGAAAATTGGCATAGGTAGACTTAACTCCCTGTGTGTGAGAAGCAGTTATTTACTCTCAGTCATCTCCTTTGATTACCTTCAGTTTTTCAAGGTCACAAAATGTATTTGCTTCTTGCTGGGGATAATTTCAGCAGCATTTATTTAATCATTCCAGAGGATTTCTCTCACTCGTGGTGCTCGTGGCGTACTCAGGGCTTTGTGTGGGCAGGAGGTGGGGAAGCAGGGTGTCTGCAAGCTCCAGAAATGCAGCACTTTTGGGGGGAAAAGAGACAACTTTTCTTGGCACGGAGGAAACGGGTCATATTTTGGATTTGTTGTGTGCTTCTGCACTCTGAGGCAGGACAGGGCACTGGGATGGGGCAGAGTCTGGAGCGCTGGCCAGGCACCCTGGGCACAGCACCCTACGGATCCACCTTTTGGGCTGTTCTCCTCATCCCCAGCATCGTTTTGATAAACAGTGATTAAAATCCTGTGCCATCCCCTGGCAGACCTGTCTGTGCTCCTCAGTGCCCAGGGATTTGCCAGCCTCCTGAGGGTTTTTTTGCTCAAAGTCAGCCCCTGCCAATGCTGCTGTAACACGAGTTGCTTCTAACTTGGTTAAACTCAACGCCGCGGCGTGGTATTTGAATATTTATCAAGCTGTGGAGAGTTAATGCAGTATGGCATTAATTAGCCTTTCTGCCTGTCTTGTTCCTTTTTTAGATGTCATTCTTAGTTTAATAAATTAGTTTCTGCAAATGAAGTAGAATGGATTCCAGGGTCCACGGACGGTTTGCTTCCCACCACGGCCGAGGTGAACACAGTGTTAAGAAAGCACAGGGGTGTGTCAGCTGTGAAGCAATGCCGAAGAGCGTGGCAGCTTTTCCCCCCTCCCACATCCAGGAAATTCCCAAGAAAGTGTCTGTTAACAAGTTGACATGCTTTCCTCCCAGCTTTTAACGATTGTACTCATGGTTCCGCAGGCTCCTAATCAAACTGCGCGGGGCCGGCGCTCCTCGTTCTTCATGGGCCGCTCATGTTCTTGTTTTAAATCCCATCACAGCTTCATTAGCTCAGCTTTTCCGTGGCAGTTTTCTGTTTGCGAGTGGTTTTCTCCCGAGTTGTGCAAAACCCACAGTTGTGTTCTGCTGTTGTGCTGCTGGGCAGGGCGGGGGGGGCTCAGCCTTGTACGCCAGCTGCAATTCCTCTGGACTTCCAAACATCCAGGCCTATAAATTTTCATTTAATGTCTTCCTATGTCCATGCCCAGCAGTGAGGGTCAGCGCATGGCCAGTGCTGGAAGAGGAAATGGACAGTAACCAGTCATTATACTGAAATAATTCCCATTTTCTTCACACTCAGCTGGGGTGCCGTGATCACTCAGGGCAGCACAGAAAGCAAACGCTTCCTGTGGGTTTTGACTCACGAGGTATCGCTGTTCTCAAGCAGATGTTGTAAAAACGTTCTGGAAATGCTGTCTGGAGACATCTCTGCTCATTTTATTTTTGTTGTCCCCAGGAAGCAGAACCTCTCTACGCGCAGATTAACAGACCTAAGAAATAGCATTGTTACAGGCCTGTGGTGCTCCAAGACTCAAACGAAACCCAACAACCTGGCAGGCCTTTGGCTTTCATGCTTTTTTCCGATTGATTTTGTCTGACAAGGAGAGAGATTGCCCTCTGGACTGGCTCTACGAGTGTTCCTGATGTGTTTTTTTGGCAACCAATGGCAGATTCCTATGGCAGCACAAAACAAAAAACTCTCCCTGCTTCTCATACCACGAGTGCAGCCCTGTCCCCCACAAGTGGTGGGTATCCAGACTAGGAAATCTTATACTCCTCGGTCTTCTTTTAAACATTTGTCACCTTCCGTGTGCCACCTATAGATAACGAGCATCTGAAATTTGTTGGGTGTTAGACATTCCTTTTTTTTTGTCTCCAGCAAAAAAGCAGAGTCTGTATGTAGCAGTGGCATTATCATTCAGCAGCCTTTGGGGCACAAGTCGGCACTTTTTATGTCTCGGTGACATGTTTTTCATCGTCATTTACATCAGGCTGATCCTGATCCTTTTTTTTCCCCCCTATGTAGACGTATTTAAACAACAGCAACAAAAACAAAACGGTGTCATTTTTTTTTCTTTTTTCTTCTTTTTTCTTCTTTTTTTTTTCTTTCTTTTTTTTTTCTTTTTTGTATTTCTTACTCCGTAGTTTTGTATGAGTGAACAGATCTAACAGCGAAACGCCTCCTGCGGAAACGATTCCCAACTTGAAACCACAGAACAGAACTTGGTTGTTTGTCCATCCTGACTGAAAATGTTGCCAAATGGACCTTTTAAGTTCTAGCACATCATGAGGAAGAAATGCTGCTTTCTGTTGGAATACTCATGTTGTGGGTAGAGAAAGGACATCGAGTCCCACTGAGGAAAGACAAAAGAGTCAGTATTTCCTAGGAAACTCTAAACAAAAGTGCAGAAAAGGAATATTTTTATTTCTTCAATATCTTGCTGCTGTAATGCTATGCAGACAAGTGTTTTCTTCTCTGTGTGCCATTTTTGATGAAAAAAAAATCATTTGCCAAATAATACTGGTATGCTTCTGGTTTAGGAGTTTGGATGAAGCGGACTTGACAAATGGGACAAGGACGGCATGGATTTTGGAATAACAAACTGACTCTGTGATCAAAATTGTTCATCTTTATCACTTTTTGTACATCAGAAAAAAAATCAAATGGGATTTTTATTTTATAACTTGAAAAAAAAAATCTTACTGTTAAACTCTTTAAATGTTTAAGGGGAAATGGCTTTAAGGAGTTCGAATGAAAATTGCCAGTTTTTTTGTAAATATAAATGTTATGAAAATTCTTTTACTAATGCCATTACACAGTAGAGAAGGTAGCAAGTTGCAGTGCTTGGGAGGTGTGGCAAACCCAGTTTGTGGTTCTCACATCACATATGTTTTTTCACATGCTTAACGGGAACGGGCTGAAGCTCAAGTGCATTTGCCAAAAGCAGTCAGCTTGTCAGCAGCCGGTGAAATTAATGGGAACACATGATTTTATGGTCTAGCGTTATCACACGGACATAATTCCACTTACCAGAGATCACATTCCATTGGCATTCCTTTGAACCTCTGCATAGAAGTCGTCCAACTGTTTACACGCAGAACAAAAAGAATTTAAAACTTCCTTTTTTTACATTTATGAAGCAAAAAGTGCAGTGTTTGGGTTCATATGTTTAGCACATGATTTTCATAAAGAATCTATATATTTTTGCCCTACAGAGAATTGTTATACAGGTCAAATGTGTTTTCCTGATGTTCCTATGCAGTTACAGTATATTGAATTTAGTGGTTTAACACTAAAAAGAAAAAAAAAAGAAGAAAAAAAAAAAGAAAAAACAGAAAAACAGAAAAAGGAAAAAAGGTTAAAGAAATCAAAGGATTAATCAGTTTTTAGGGTTATTGTGCGGATTTTGTTTTTAAATTGACACGTTAGGATTTACATTTTTGTCATGATCAAAACAGGCCTGGAGTTATAAATGTTTTACTTTCTTTCATCTCTATTATAAGCTAAAAGTGGTTTAGAAGGCAGAATAACTGGGGTGGCGACTGTTGGTATGTGCAACCAAATCTCACAACACGATCCCATTCTTTTATTTTGAATTAGAGAAATGTGAGTTGCAGAATGTATGTGAATGAGAAATTAGCTGTGAATAGACCTAAGGGAGAAGAGAATTTTATCCCCATCCACAGTCATTTGATGCTTGTTCCTTAGTCATGTGCAAACAGCTCTGTAGCAAATCTTATTTTCCCATTGGAAGATCAAGTTTTCTAACTGGAGATCATTTAAAACTTGGTGGATTGAGTGTTTCAGGATTAAAAGCAGAGGTAAAAGCGTTTCTGAAGGACATTTCTGTCAGAATATTTTCCTCATTTGCACAGTGGTGCTACTTTATTCCTCAGCGGCTTTTTTTTGGGGTTTTGTCCTGCACGTGGAACCACAAACCCAGTTTTGGTTCATCACAGACATTGGAGGTTTAGTGTCGTCAGTGCATTTCCAGTTTATGGGGTGAAACACAGAGAAAAGAAGAGATGGATGTCTCAGAGGATCACGTTTGTAGGAATCAGATCACTTACGAGTGGGTGCCGAGGGAATGAGGCTGGAATTTCAGCGTCTCTCCCGGGAGACGGCTGGGCCATCACCGCGGACCTTTGTCTTACCTTTGCCAACGCTCATAAATAAAACCAGATTCTGGATTGTCCTGTCATATGATCGTCCTTGTCGTGGCCGAGATGCTGAGCTGAGAGGGCTGCAGGGCCTCTGCACTGTACCAGTATTGTACATAACTCAAATACCCCCAGCTTGTGCAATTGTTTAATCCCTCATCCTTCACTAGCACTAAATTCGTCACTTTAAATTTACAAACCAGGGAACCCCACCAGCCATCCTGTTACCATCCCCCCCCCGTCCCCCCCGTAGGTTCTTGATCTTTACCTGTCATGAAAAGATATTTTGATAGATCGTAGTCATCCGAGTGTCTGATGAAACCTTTCATCTAAATAACGTACTGGGCACCTTCTTTGCAAAAATGTTTACTCCGTGGTTTTTCATTCATTTTTATTTCTGCATTCTGACACTTATTTTTTTAATAAAGATGAGAAAGAGAAAATGACTGTTGCAGTACATTTCTAAACCTACTTTAACTTTACCTCAGATAACGACCATTTGTTAACATATACGGACACATTATTTTTAACTTTATGTGTAACGCATTCAGCAACAACAACAGAAACCGACAAATTTTTAGAAATTTTCCATTAATTTCTGTAACACACCATGTAATACTGTTATGAATAAAAACATTTAAAAAAAAGGTGTCATTTCAGTAAGTTTGTTTCATAGCTTGTGCTCCTTTGGGATAATTCTTGCCAGACTTTCAGGGCAGTGTTGGTGTCTGGCCTGGCCTTTATTTTTGACAGTGGAAATACCCAGGAAGGGAGAAAACCCTCACTTTGGGGAATAACTTAGTCTTAAACACTAAGTGTTGCTTATCTTGCGGGTGCATAACTTGCTGATTTTAATTGCTGCCTCTACATTTTTGCCCTCTTTTTGGGTGTTTCAGGATGAGCATCCCAAACCAGGAGGTATTTGTATCACCTCCCGCAAAATCCCACGTTCCTGGGACCGCCCACGCTGTGTGATGCCCCCAAAGCTGGTTTATCTTTGTGAAACGAGAAGCTGAAATTAATTTTGCTCGCTTTTTTCATTCCAAGTGGGATTTGAAATTAAAGATGTGCATTTAAACATGACGGTTTTGAAAGCAGAACCCCCCCCAAAATTTCCAGTGGTGCACACAGAACTGATAATAAAGCTCAGCTGAGGAGGAGTGTTACCATTCTCTGCCAAGAGAGTAATGCAGTAAAATTTAAGTGTAAGAAATACATGTTTATGTACGGGGAGAGAGAGAGAGGTGTGGATGTGTGCACATTTATTTTATTGTATTTCTGCTTTTTGATGTCTCATCCCTTCCTCCTCCACCAGAAATGCCCAGTAGGTCATGCTGGAACATTCCTCACCTTTGTCAATGAACGTTGTTGAAATACTTGGATCCCACCTGAGAATAAAGGTTATTCTGCTGTGATGAATGCACACCAGTGTTAATGGCATTTTGATTTGTGTGTAACTGTACTCAGGTGTCCTTGGAAGGAAGAACGTGATCTCTGGTTTTCAACCAGCTACAAAACATCAACTTAAAGTGGAATAAGCCACAGCTAAGCCTGGATTTAAACTAAAATGGATTTTTACAATGAAGGCCAAATCTGGTCTTGTTGATCCTCTTGTGGTACCCTCACGGTGAAGTTGGTTGAAAAATCATAAAAAGAGGCTTGTGTTGCACAGTTGTGGTGTAAACTCGGTTTAAAAATTCAGAGTGAGCAGGTTTGAGATGTAATCTGGCAATGGTGAGGAGGAGGAATCCCAGGGAGGGAGGGAAGGACCTGTTCTGTGTGTCCAGAAGGGATGCCAGGGTATTTTTAGTGTGCTGTGTTTGTGTCCTGTATCACTCGAATGCTGCTGTAACTCCAGCCCTCACAGTCTCCAGATTGTATGTGAGATACCCAGCTCGGACATGACTCCTTCAAGAAATGCTCCCAATTTAAGCAATGCTAATTAAGGCCGTGATCTCCTGCAGTAATGAGAATTTCTTTGGCAAACGGTTTGCAGAATCAGCCTGTGGTTTTACAGGAGTGAGAACGCTGACAGATCTCTCTTTTCCATGTCAGCGACTCCTGGGAAAGCAACTGCTTGTATAGACTGGGAATATGCAATTTTCACTCCCTCACGTTGGATTAAAGGCAGTGTTTTATGTACTTTAATCACTACTCAGTGACAGTTGCTGCAACAGAGAAGGTAACCTCTTTTCTGGCTGTTTTTTAGATTGTGAAATACATTTTCATGCACTGTTTTCCTTTTTTCTTTCTTTGCTTCCCGAAGAACTCCTGTCCTGTCAGGTTCGTACTTTTTGCTTTCCTGGCAAATGCTGTTCTCAGTCAGAAGAATATCATGTCAAAGAAATGAAAGGGGATCTCTGTTGGCAGTTTTCCACAGAGGTTTGACTCTGTTCTCTACGATTCCCTCCCTGAGCCAACATGGGATGCACACAGTGGTGGAGGAGCACAGTGGAAGTCCGTCTGACCAGCAGGAAATGGAGGAGCAGCTCCTGGCTTCTCCTTCTGCTCCTGTTTGTGCTATCCTGGGACTCACCCCCTGCTCCTGGCTCTGGTTTGATGTCACTTCTGCAAAAGTCACAATTTGTAGGAGTGTTTCTCTCTTGTGCTGAGGTCTTCCACGAATTGGTCTCCTCACACTGATTTGCTTTTTAGGATCAGCCCCATTAAAAACCTTTATTTTGTTGTTTTTAAATACCCGAGGTAAAACTGGCATGAGGAAGAATGAAGATGAAAGTTTGTTTGGTTGGGGTTTTTTTCTGGTTTTCCTCGCTGTCTGAAAGTGTGGGGAAACTGAATTACACATTTCAGCTGATGACAGTGAGGAATATGGGGAGATGTCCTGATAGGATTTCCTGAGTACCTGTACCATGGCCTGTCTCTTTCTAAAATTATCCTACTGGAGGCAGGAAATATCAGGTCTATTAGTGAAACAGCTCTCCAGCTATTAGTTTTTAGAGCTTTAAATAGTCTTATCTCAATGGATGTGTTTGCCCTGTGGCTCATCTATCACCCTAAAATGTTTTATCAGCACCTAAAAAATCTCAATGAGAAGAATAGCCTCAGATGTTGCCCATTCAAGGGGCTTTCAGATACAGAATGGGGTTTTATTTAAAAAAAAAAAAAAGGTCTTTTAAGATCTGATATTATTTGCTGGCTTTTCAACCCTATTTCATAGCTCCCCTAGCACCACTTCTATAAATACTCCTCACCAGCAAAGAAAGGAAATCACAATAGATTAAAGGAAAATCAGGTTAACAGGCAGCAATCTCTGCCCATTCAGCCTGAGACATTTGTGAAAATAAAGGATTAGGAAGAATTACTGCCAGGTACTAGCTGCAAAAACCTTTTGTGGCATCTTTCTCTTCTCTAACAGTTATTAGAGGTGTCAGAAGTGAGCTGTATTTGAAATGAGCAGAAGTTACAATGCTGTGAGATGTTGCATTTCCTGTAAGTCTTGTGCTATTTGTTTGACATACACGGATTATGAGTGTCCTTTTTATATGTGTGTTTTCTTTAAAAAAATGGCGTTTCTAGTTTGAAAATGAATTTGTGTGTTTGTGTTGGTTTGAGGTCTCACAGAGAGGGGATGGGGCACGGTGGAGTTTTCTTCCTTTGTCTTGCCCTCTTCCCAGGACCTACAGAGCTTTCAGAGTAGGTGAGCCTGTGCCATGTTTGGCCTCAGTCATAATGAGATGTTATTTTTAGTGGATCAAAAGCCAGAAGAGGAGAATTAAAGCTCAACAAGGTGAGGTTTTTTTTGTCCAGGGCCTTACAGAGACCAGCCTCACACCAGAAAATAACAGTGTTAGTAACAAAAATGGTGATGCAGTGGGGTTGGTTGTAAAAGCCTGGAAGTATTCCTTCCTTGTAAATTTTACTGTGTATTTGCCACCTTATGTTCTTCACAATTAAAATTGGTGGGAAGCTTCCTTTTACCTTTGAATGAGTTTTTCCACAGAAGGAAACGTGTTCCAAGTTCTGAAGCGGGGAATAAAACGGTTTTCTCAGAGGAGACAAAGAAGCTTCTGGAAAAGTGCACTGATAGTTCTATAAACAGCTGCTTGCTGGCTCCAGTGTGATCCTTCCTGGGGAGGGCCTTTCAGCTCTGATGTGTTTCAGGTTTTTCTTTTAACAGGAAACTGCCTTTTTAAGCACCATCATGTCTGGTGAAACTGTGTGGGATTTATTTACAGGGAGCAAAGGCTCACAGACCGGGGATATGAACTCTGCAAAGGATGTGTTGCACTTGCAGGCTCTGTGTTCATGGTGGACGTTTGATTTTCAAGTGTGATGAACCCTCATTGAGCAACGTAGAGAGCTGGTTTGGGACTTCAGAACAGCTCATCAGAAAGCCACAGCTGCTACAGTCACCAGTGGAGAAGGAGCAGAAATGGAGCATTCCCACTGATCCATGGACCCGAGGAAGCAGAAAATGCCCTGTGGTTGCTGTCATAAATTTCATGTGTTAGACCTACCTCTGATTAAACCAGGTTGTAAATTACATGTAAAACCTGATTGTGCTTTCTGGTTCTCTCTGAAAAGTACGTTGAGGTGTAGGAAATTCCATCTCGTGGGTCCCTGCTCCTGTTTTAACCTCACTTCTGGTAATTCATCACCACCTTCTGCACGTTCACTGCTGAGATGTGCGCGGCGAGAGGCAGCAAAACGAAGACAAGCAGCAGAGAGGAGCTTGAGAATTCCACGTACTGGGATCACTGTCACGGTTTGAAGTTAAATCTAGAGGGTGCTCTGTGTTTATAATCTTAGTTTATCTTTTACTGCTGTTGAAATACTGGATGTGTGCTGTATTTCCCAGCCAGCAAAGATCCCGTAGATGGAGAGGTCTTTTCTGTAAGTGGGTTGTGTTTTTTTTGTCATGAGCAAATGATTAACAACTGAATCATTGTGCCAGAGGTTGAGCAAGCTGTATCACACAGGCACATCTTGGGTTCAGGCTGGGGCAGAGTCATTTGGAAGAAAAAAAATCAGGCAAAAAAGGCAAACAGAAAGCTTTGCACAGCCTGAATCATCTCCCCTAACAGTTTGTCCTCCATGTCCAGAGGGCAGTTTATCACTGTGCTCAGTAACTGGGTTAAAAAAGGGCTGCCTGCAATAAGGTCTTTTATTTGGGGCAGATTCCTACAAGGATTCGGTTAAGGTGCCTCTCTGTGTTAAATTGTTATCATCGGGCTGCCACACCACAAAGATGTCTCAGCCAGTTGCTCATTTTGCAGGGACGTGGCAGCTCCACAGGCAGAATAATGTCATTTTTAAGGTGACTGTGACACACTGAGGTGTAGCACTTGGCCAGGTAATGGCACTGAGGTGGTTGGGTTGGTTTGGTGTTAGTGAATGTGAATAATTTTATATATATAGCATCCTTCATTCCCATAATGAGCTGATTAAAATATGTTTCTTATTTGTGTTATTGAAGCACTTGGAGGTGTATCCCAGGGTGAGAGACTGTGCTGCTAAAAGCCACAATTGCTCAAAGTCGGGCTTTGTCTCTTCAAAAACATTGTCCAGCAAGAGGAAAGGTGGGGAAACACAACGAAACTCCTCATTTTGTACAGGGAAACACAGATTCAGGGAACTTTCCTCCCTCTAAGATGCTTGCTGTAGGCTAAGACTAATAAGAAAATGAAGGGGAAGACTCTTGTGTGTCAGGAATCAAAAAGCTGTACCTGGAGGGAGAAGCAGCAGGATGTGAAGGCTCAACAGGCAACCAAAGAAAAACTCTTCAAGGTCCTGATCTGCCTTTGAAAGCCCAACTGAACTGATGGGAACCAGCCCATGGTAAGTTCTCAGCCCAGTTAGGACCATTTAAGGGAGAGAATGACTCGATGTAGTGGCAAGAAAACACCAAGACATTACATTTGATACCCTGAGACATTACATTTGATACCCTGACAGGTCTTGCTTTCATGGGCTCAAGACTTTGGGTATGTGGAGCAGAGAATCTCTGTGGAATGGCCCAGCCAGGGCTGAGGCTCTTGTCCTCCCCAGCAGCAGGAGCAGCAGGGCAGGGCACTCTCAGGGATCAGGCTTTCCCTGAGGCATGGGAATAAGTGCTTATGCCTCGTGTCTGACCTTCCTCTGGAAGACAGACATGAAAAGCGGCGATAAATAAATGATTCCGCACTCTATTCCTAGAAAGCCGGCTCGAGTTTACTTATCGCTTCCTTCTTGCCAAGACTCAAATATGTTTCGTTTGTTGAAATATTCATTTTGCCCGTCCCTTGAAAGGAGCATTACAAATGAAAGTGCAAATTGCTCCTAGGCAGAGCTTTGCTTCCTCCCCGCTGGCCTCGGGAAAGCCGCGTGCTAACAACTGCAGCGTTTACCTTGCGAGCTTGCCAGGTGCCGGGTCATCTGCTGTTTGCAGGGTGGCAGAGCAGCTCAGCAGTTTGTGTTTTTCTGCTTGAACCCTGTTCCCAGCCCCTGCGAGCAGACGGGGTGGGAGTGTTGGCGGTGTGGGATCGCCAGTGGTCCCTCGGAGCGATGAGCGCTCCGCACCCCGTCAAACTGCTGCTGCTGCTGCTCTGTGCTGTGCAGACTGCTCGTGGCTTTGGGTGAGTGAGTGTTTCTGAAGCCCCATCCACGGGATGACACGAGAAACCATCGGGATCAGCAGAGACTGTGGTGTTGTGCGGGCTGTAATTGCTGTCGTGAGTGATTTCTGCGTCCGCAATGAACGGCGGCAGACGTTGTTTTGAAGTGAGCGTAGAGGAGTAATCAGAGGAGTAATCCTGGTGAGAAATTGGAGCTGACAAATTGCCACGGTCGTGTTGTAACGTGGGATTGTTTGAGCATGCAGCCTCCTCCCGTGCTGGCTGCCCCACAGAGTGCTGGGCACACGGGGGGTTGTTTCCTTCGAGTGCAGCAATGGTGAGAATGTGGCTGAGAGCTTTCTTTCTCTGCTGGTGTCATAGATTTTGCTGTTTCAGAGAACTGCATCTCGTAATCTTTCCAATCTAACTATATTTTTGCACCGTTCTCTGAACTTTGAGCTTCGATTTCATGCCTCAGCAAGCTGATGAGGTTTTGTAATTCCTTTATTCCGTGTGACTTTTAATATGCTATAATGGGAGCCCCATGCCAGGCACTAAATCATACTTAAAGCTGCGGCTGATGCTGTTCCTTGTCTGGGTGGAAGAATTGGGAACACCGCTGTGGTAGTTTCCTTGTCAGACTGGGTATGAAAAGAAACTAATTGTCAGCATTTTACTAAAGCTCCCCACTTGAAGGAGGTGCTACAAGGGAGCATTTGTCTGGGACGAGGATTTAATCAGAAATCCTGAATCCACCAAAAGAGGAGGCAGCATTTTAACGGTGGCACTGTGGAAACCTTGGAGACTGTGGTCACGTGAGGGGGTGAGACAGTGGCTGGGGTGAGGAGTAAAGGCTCACACTTGGGGTTCAGGTTCGTTACTGGGTTGGAAGGGATTAATGGGTTCATGACTTGTGAACCGAGAGTAGACTCTTAAGACTAGTGGCTTCGGCCAGCTTGGGAAAAAATGGGCTGCTGGGCAAAGAGAGACACTTAAGCCTGGTTTTCAAAAATACATGCCAGGCCTTCCCTCGGGACCGGTGTTTGTCATGGAGGTGTCTGACCCTGGAGCCTTGGGCCAGGGCAGCAGCTGGTGATGAAGGTTTTACTGCTTGCACAGCTTGAGGTGAAGTCCAGCTTGGTGGACCATGGGTTGAGGTTCCCGTGCTGGCACTGGAGAGTGGGTCAGGTTTCATATAGAATCAGTGCCAGTGGAATCAATGCCATCAGGACTGAAACCCAGAGGCTGCATGCAGAGCGTGGTGAGATCTGACGAGTGGTAGTTCCCCTTGGTGTGTAGTTTCACGCAGGCATAGTCTGAGGTGCCAGGTCCTCACAGCTCACAGTTTGACACCCCTGAAGCTCTCGTGTTGTTGGACACAGTGGTCAGGAGTCCCTGAGCTCCAGTGACAGCAGGGACAGCGTGGCCAGGGACAGGCGCGCCCGCTCCGTGAGTGTCCCGCCGCAGCCCCGCGACTGCGCCCTCTCCGCCTGGTCCTCCTGGAGCAAGTGTGATCCCTGCCAGAAGAAAAGGGTGAGTGTCTGTGGTCTAGGGACCACCCAGAAACCAGGAGGTGGGACCTCCTTCGAGCCTTGGCCTTTTGGTCCGTGGGGTCGGGCAAACCGAGGGGGGCTGCTGAGGAAATTCCTGTCCAGGTGCGACTGGGGGGGTTTTGCTTTCAGGTGGCTTTTGGTTCTTCAGCTCACCACCCCCAGTAATTCCAGTGCTTTCCAGGGTGCCTCGCTGTCCTGAGAAGGTGTAAGCCCAGGCTTTGCAGGGATTTTCCAACACAGTCTTGTTCTTCCAGCGTCAGTGCGAGGCACCTTCCCCACTAATGGTCCCCTGTAGGACCTGGAGACACTCGGTGCCTCTCAGGATTAAGATGCTTTTTCTTGTCTGCCAGCCAGCATTTTCCACCCGAGAAGCCCCATCAAATGAAAGTAATGATCCCAACAGCGTGAAGAGCAAAATCCCCGTTGCTAGAGAGACCTCTGCTAACGAGTTGGAGAAGCTGTTCCCAGGCTTAAGCAGAAATAACCAGTGATGGGAGTTGGGGAGAGTGAAGCTTCATATCAAAGAGTTAATCTCAGAAGCTGGGGAAAAAAGGAGGGCTAACATATTGGATGGAGTAATTGACTGCTTCACAGCAGTGTTGTGGGCGGAAAAAAAATCCCTAATGATACAGAGGGGCAAGTAAATACACTGACAGAAAATAACAAGGGATGTCGTTACCAGCACTAATTGAAAGAGAGGAGATGGAACTGAATCCTTCCTTACTCCTGCGAAGTCCTGCACTGCACTGTCAGGCTCATTTAGACAAACTGTCAAAGAAAAGCAAACTTTCCTTCATCCCTCCCAATCCTCAACCCTTCCTCAGTAAAATTAAAACTGTCGCAGATCAGAAACCTTTGAAACGAGGCAAATTACCAGCATCACACTTCTGTGCTGACACTTTTCTCTTTTAATATGACAGTGCGCTTAGATCAGATCTCGGCGACACAAAGTTTGTTTTTCAGCTAGAGAAGCGTAAAATTCACCATTTCTGTGCACTTGAGTCAATATTTTTTATTTCATCACAGTACAGATTTGCCCGCCTGGAACAACCCTCTCAGTTCAGTGGAGATCCCTGTGATTACTCTGACAGAGAAGCTGAAGACTGTGTCACAAACAGCCCTTGCAGGAGCAGAGTTCGATGTGATGGGTTTGTGTGTGCAGTTACAGGTAAGGATTTGGGGGCTGGGGAGTGGTGCTGCTCGGGGAATCAGGTGTCACCTCTGATGCCACTGTGCCGGACTTCGTGTTTCTACAGGAGTTTGTTGGGCCAGAGGGATGCCAGGAGTTGACCTGGCTCCGTCCATGCTTGTGTTGTGTTTTGTGTCAGTGACTTTGAGTGAGTCTGTTACAACATCTATCTTTAAAATCTCCAAATAGGAAATGATAGCCTGGTTATATCAGCAAAGTCTGTAGCACGAGCAACAGCAATGAGAGCTCAGCACCTGAGATGGGGCAAAGGAAAATGCCTCTGCTCTCCATCTCCCAGTGTTTTGGTGAGACTGAAAACACTCAGTGATTGTGGGCATGAGAAGAGGAAAAGAGTAATACCATATACCAGGCCTGCTGAAACAGCATGTTTGCTCTCTCCAAATGAAGAAAAATTACCAAAAGCCTTCTAGACTTCTTTATACTTTTAAATACTGTTGTTTTTCTTCCTAAGCTGAGCAAGGAATTGTAAGATTGTGACGATTTTGAGTGAAACTGAGCAGAGGGACTTTGGGGAATTCTTTTTTTCCAGCTAGATTTGAACCATTCATCCCAGGAATTTCCTATTTTGCTCCTATTTTGCCCCATGTCAGGGACTGTGATTACAGATTGTTCTATGAGTGACTTTCCCCTTCCGTCCTAGGGAGATGCATTGCGCGGAGGCTGCTCTGCAATGGGGATGACGACTGCGGGGACCAGTCAGATGAAAAAAACTGCAAAAAAGTGTTCAGGAAATGTGAGCAGAAGATGGAAGAGTACTGGGGAATAGAGAATCTGGCAAAAGGGTGAGTCAGTGGCTTTGGTGAGATGCCTTCTTGCTTAGGGCTGAGAATGATCTAATGTGACTTTGGGCAAACACTGAGCAGAAAAGCTGGAGCGGTTGCTGTATCCAGGAGTGAGTTGGGATCCAGGAACCTGATCCAAAGCCTGGTGGAAATGAGCAAGTCCAGAGGAGGGTCACCAAGTTGCTCAGAGGGATGGAGTGGCTCTGCTAAGAGGAAAGGCTGAGAGAATTGGGATTGTTCAGCCTGGAGAAGAGAAGGCTCTGGGGTGACCTCGTGGCCTGAAGGAGTCAACACGAAAGATGGAGGGAGATGATTTACAAGGGCCTGGAGTGACAGGACACGGGAGAAGGGCTTCCCACTGCCAGAGGGCAGGGTTAGATGGGATATTGGGAGGGAATTCTTCCCTGTGAGGGTGGTGAGGCCCTGGCACAGGGTGCCCAGAGAAGCTGTGGCTGCCCCATCCCTGGAAGTGTCCAAGGCCAGGTTGGATGGGGTTTGGAATAACCTGGGACAGTGGAAGGTGTCCCTGCCTGTGGCAGGGAGTTGGACTAAATGGCCTTTAAAGGTCCCTCCCAACCCAAATCATTCCATGGTTCTCGGGGATTCCGTGTATTCTTACACCCTGTATTGGATTGGTGGGGAGGGCGAAAGGTGTTCAGATTTCTTTGATTTCTTCCATGACATTGAGAGGTGGTGGAATTTCTGTGTTTTGTGTGAGCGGGATAGGGTAAACCTGCATATCAGCAGCTTTGTGGGGATTAAAATCTAAGTCTGAATTGATTCAGCTTTTACAGGCTAAGATTGTGACAACTTTCTATGAGATCAGACTGTGTGAAAAGAGGGTTTTTTCTTACTCTGCAGGGAAAAAATTGCTTTTTACATTAAAAAAAAAAAGAAAAAGGAAAATCATATTGCAAGGAAAAAATATAATTTTCTCATTATTCTCTGGAGATATGGCTGCTGCACATGTCATTGCTAATGCTTTGTACTTCTGAGTTTAATCAAAATTAAAAATAATGTTGGACAATTATAAGAACATGCTTCTCATCTCTTTGAAGCTACAATTGCTCAGTAATTTGCTTTTAGTGGACTTCACTTTTTTTCCCAGATTGTTCTAAAATTAGAGTTAATTTTTTTACAGCTTCAGAGTCATTATCATGCAAGCCTCTCTCCCCCAAATCAGGAGAGGCAGATCCAACAGAGTCCTGGAGCGCTGATAGTTTTTTGTGGGGTTTTTTTTGTGAAGTTTCACCCTACCAGCAGCTATGGGAAAAACAAATGATGGGGTTTAATCTCTTCATCTCCACAAACTGCATTGCTGCATCCTTTCTTAGAGCAGACAGGTTAAGGTTTGTGTCCATCATCCACTGAAATCAAAGGGAAACTCCCTGTGGTTTCAAGGATTAGTTGAGCTGTTGCTTGAGTACCTCTATCCTCGTTCCCCACCAATTTTTACTGTTATCTACTGGCCTCTGGTTGATCCTTGACCAACCTGGCAAAGATTTTGGCTGATAAACCAGAACAGAGAAATGTGAATTAAAAATCAGTCTGGATTGATGGCGTGGATTGGCAAACCTGTCTTTGAAGGTTCTGATGGATGCTGTTGGTATTCGGGGCTGCTCGGGGTGAGCGGCCTGGTGGGGTGAGGGTTTGGCAGGTCCAGTTTGTTCTGCTCTTCCCAGAGAGAGTTCCACTAAAGGCCACAAAGCTGCCAGTGCTGGTGGCAGTAACACTGGTGACATTCACAGCTGGAGGGGGAAAATTGCTCTTTATATTCATCGAGTGTCAAAATTCAGCTCTGTCTTTTCCTTTCTTTTTAGTCAGTTCTTCTGCAGCACCTGGGTTGGTTGGACAGTGAGAGAGGCCAAGCTTTCCTTTGGGGTTTCAAAATAAAAAAGTGTGAAACAAAGAGCCCTTGGCCAAACAAAATCCTTTGCCTTTCTCAGCCAGGGCATTTAGTGTTCAGCTCTGAATTGATGGTACCGTAAAATATTGCTGTTCTGCTCTATCTGCAGGCTGAACATCTTCACAAACAGCTTGGAAGGGCTGGTTCTGGACCACAGGTACTACGCTGGGGGATGTTCTCCCCATTACATCACGGACACGAGGTTCAGGAAGCCCTACAACGTCGAAAGCTACACACCGGAGGTGCGTGTCAGCAAATAGACTTACACACACATACTCCAGTTTGGGATTTAGTGCCCAAAGCTTCATTGCTGGATCAGTTTGTGAAAAAAATCACAAAATTCTCGACACCCAAAAGGACCAGGCTGAATTTTACTGTTCTAGAACGTGCTCGTACCCCACGCACTCCGTGATGTTGAACACACCGTGTGCTTTGTGTGAAATCTTGTTCCTGTCGTGCATCAAATGTCATCAAATGTTCCTGTATTTCAAATGTTGTATGTGTGACCTTAATGCTTTTGATGACATGATGCTTTTGAGTGCTGCCCACTAGGAAACCTTTTCCTTTTAGAATTTGTACTTTAATTGATGCCTGTGTTTAAGTTTTCGCCTTCTTTGCCTGAGATTGACATATTAAGTGGAAGCCTGAGGACCTTGCAGGATGGAGGAGATAGGAGCTTTCCTGCTGCTGTAAATCAAGTATTCTCGAAGTACCTGTGTTAATAATAATTGTGCTTTGCAATTATACAAGGCTTTTCATCTTCAAAGTGCAAGCATTAATTCACAAGTATATTTGTGTCTGCCTTCCTTCCCCACGCTTCAGGTGTACAATCACTGTGCAGGAAATGAGATGTGTTGTTTTTCCTTTCTGTTTAGACCAAAGGCAAATATGAATTTACAATGACTGAATATGATTCCTACTCAAATTATGAAAGCAGTGTCCTGAAGGCAAAATCTTCGCAGTCGAGCTTCAGCATCGGTATAAAAATACCACAAGTGTTTGAACTTGGTTACAGTTCAAATGACATCAGGTTCAAGAAGTTCATTCAGAGGATGAAAAGATTTTCTTCAACTGTAAGCACTGCTCCACTTAATTCCCTGCTAACGTGTTCCCTGTAAGTGTGTGTGTGTTGATTTGATGCTCCTCCTCAGGTCAGCAGCCAGGGCTGGCATAAATCAAATCTTTTTCCTCAACTGGATTCTGCCGTTTGTTTAAGTCTTGACTACCCCCACAATGCCTGCCTTTGTGTTTGCAGCATCCAGGGGCTTTTCCATTCAGCTCTCAGCCAGGATCTGGGCTGCCTGACCTTTGAAAACAGCCACAACTTGTTGAGAGGACTCAGTGATCCTTGTGGGTATTCTCTGATTCTGAGTGTGGTCTGTCCAGTACCCTGCTGGGCATCCACCTCCGAATGTTTGTCATGAGGTCACCTAAAAATTGAAACTAAGAAGCCTGTTCAACTTGAATCTGTAACTCCTACGACTGCCATAATTTGTTTTCTCTTTTTTCATCTGTTATTGCCATAAGCAAACATAGCTCATGTCAGGTGTTTGATAGTATCACCAACCTGTGTCTCCTTTCAGTAGAAAGTGTACTCAGGAATGGCAAAGTATTCCTTGCATTTGCTTCCTGCAGAGTGGCATTTCCCACAACAAGATCAGAGGTTGACGAGAAGCATTCGCAATAGATATCCATAAAGAAACCCCATATTAAGTCCTGATTTTATTATTTAAGCTGCAGAGCTCTGTACTGAACCCTCCCTGATGTGCTTGTGCTGCTGGCTCAGACAGCTGAACACTAAATCCTTTAAACATAATGAAAGACGTTTTCTGTCCCAGACTTTCGTGCCAGAAAGGGGAGAGAAAAAATTTATCCATGTACACAGAGACATATAAATGTGTGTATGTGTGAGTGTGTTTTTGTTTTCTTCTTTCCTTTCAGTTTTGATAAGGGCATATTCTCTGAAACACAAATATGAACCTGGCTCAGCCAGAGAATCACCATTTCCCACACAAATCGTGATTTCAGGTGTCAGAACTTTTCAGGAGAGAGCTTGTGAGAGATAAAGTTTTATCAGAGGTAGAGCAGTCCCGTGGGATGCTGAGGTGCTCTTGCATCCTGGGTGTGCCACATCAGAACCTGGACCCTGCCTTTCCCTGTGTTCCAGTCATGGCCTGACTCTCAGGACCTTTACTACTGAAAGCTTTGATTTTGCAAAAGTTAGAAAACTTCCAGTTGGAAGATTTCCAGTTGGAAACTGTGAAATTAATAAATCCCGACCGGCGTTAATTGTTTAACCCCAAATAACCCCCACGTTGTCACAGAATGACATCCCTCACTCCTCCTGGGTTCTCCTGCCTTCCCTGCAGTCCAGCAAGTTCATCCATGCCCGTGCCGAGCTGGCTGTTGGTGTTTACAAGCTGAAGCCCCGAGCCCTGATGCTGCACCACGAGTTCCTGCAGAGGCTCCGGCAGCTCCCCACGGAATACAGCTACGGGGAGTACCGGGAGCTCTACAGGGACTTTGGGACACACTTCATCAAGGAGGCCACTCTTGGAGGCATCTATGAATATACTTTGGTCATGAACAGCGACGAGCTCCGCAAGGCAGGTAGGTGCATCGGGAAGGAGCTTTGGGAACAGCTTTTGGCTGGGAAAACCCCTCTGCAGGCACACAGGGATGGCTCAGGTTGTGAGGTCAGGAGAGGGAGATGATGGAGGAAGGAGTCAGCAGCGTCTCAGAGAGATCCTGCAGGAAATGTGGGAGTGGAAGTGCTCTTTGGCAGTGAATAAAGAGGTTTTCAAAGCATGCTCAGCATCGTGGGCTCGATTTAGTTCACAAAGAAGGGCCCTGTGGCAAGTGTTTTAGACAACACGTTTTAGAGGCTGACAAGATGTTGAGATGAACGAGAATCGTGGATCTTAACACTTCTGTTAGCTTTGAAAACCTTCACCCGAGTTCTTTTTCCACTGCCTTTCAAATGGCAGTTTTGAAACACCTTTAGCCTCGAGAGCTTTTCCGGCATGCAGGAAGCAGTAAATAATTTGCTGGGTGACTCTCGTGCCTGACATTGCTGCTGCTCTTTGGCTCTGGCTCCCTTTGTTGTGAGAAATGATGATTGTTGTGTAGGACAGAGCGAGCAGTGTGACATTAATCAATAGCTGCACTCTCAATTATTTATTCATTGGCAGGGGAGTGAGGAACTGCCTCTGCTGTCTGTCTGCAGAGGCATTCACTGGGCTCTGCTCTGTGTGATGCTCAGTCTGTTTGCTCTTCTGCTGGGTGGGAAGTTCCTCACCCTGGAGTCTGGTGGAGCCCAGAGGGACAGAATTTAGATTTCAGATTTCAGGTATTCAAATTCTAACCCTGTCTCCCAATTTCTCAGCTGTTGGTGTGGGCCTGTCAGAAGCCACATTTGTTTGAACTAAATTAGGTGTGTTATTGTTTGCATCAAAGTGCTCGGTGTCTGCTGACCCACATCAGCATCCTGCAGCAATAACAACGTTTTCACACAAGTGCTGAGCTGGGCTGTGAGTTCTCACCAGGGTTTTGTAGGTCCAGTCTGAGAATTCAGGGTTTCCCCTTCAAATCTCTCATTATGTTTGTGCTGTCTGTGCTGGGACTGAAGTTTTCTTTTGCAGATCTGGTATCACACACTGTGTCCCATGGCTGGAACTTGCTCTGCTCTCACGCAGAATCCAATCTGCCACAACTTAGAGTCATGGAATCCTTTAGGTTGGAAAAGCTCTCTAAGATCATGGAGTCCAAACTGTTAACCCAGCACTGCCAAGGCCACCACTAAACCATGTCCCCAAGTGCCACATCCACATATCCTCTAAATCCCTCTGGGGTTGGTGATGCCACCCTTGCCCTGAGAAACTTCTTCCAGGGCTTGACAACCCTTTTGGTGAAGAAATGTTTCCTGATATCCAATCTAAATTTCCATGGAGCAGTTAAGGCTCTTCTGGCAGCAGAGAATTGGAGATGTGAGCTGGTAAAAGGAGGAAAAGCTCTTTTATCCATTCCTCTTAAACAGCCTGGCTCCTGGGGATGGGGAGGGGACTCTTTCCCACCCACTGCAGCTCTGCTTAACCCACTACACCTGGGTGGGTGACTAAAAGCCTCCTCTTTCCAGCTTTTACTTTTCCTTTCCACTTGATTTCAGAGTTCTGTGAAACACAGAGACTTCATTTCATTTAGTTCTGTTAAATATTAAAAAAAAATTACTTCTTCATCTTATCTCCTTTTTTTTTTCCCCCAAAGCAAAAATAGTCACCAACTCCCATTTCTGTGCACATGGACATAAAACAGAAGCAGTTGTACTAAAACCTTACAGTTTCTGGTTGTGTGTTTAAGGTTATTCTCTGAATGATGTCCAGAAATGCGCACAGAAGGGCTTTAACGTTGGTGTGACTTTTCGTGCCGTCTCTGTGGGGCTTGGAGTGGATTTAGCTGGCTGTAAAGCCCTTCTGAAAGAGATTGGAGGTAAGCATGAGACACTTCTGCCATTTCATCTCTTTGTCGTAGCGAAAGGAAGATTTTGTGATCTTGCCCGCCTGAAATATTTCCCCACTCCCTCACAGCCCCTTTTGAGTCTGCTGGCGAACCCCAGCCAGGCTTAGAAGAGCGGGAGATATCTCAAAGCTTGGGGTTTTTCCAGTATTTTCTGTGTAGAGAGTAAATATCTGCTCGGCATCCCAAGGAAAAGCAGGGACAGATCAACCATTACCCACCGGGCCAGCGCTGTGTTAAACACCAACCCCCACCTCTCAGCAGGGCAACCCTGGTGGGGTTTCTTTCTGTGTCCTGGTGGGGAAAACAGGGAGGTGAAGGTGGTGTGGGAGCCTCTGGGCACGTGGAGAGCTGGAGGTGTGCATGGGAGGAAGGTGCACCTGGAAATACGTGGAGGAGAGCAAGGAATCTTCCCAGTGGTGAGGAGCATCGGGCTGTGAAAGGACCGGCGAGCTTAAAACCACAGGGAAGGAATTTAGGGGAGGGATGCAGGGTGCAGGGTGGGGAATTCCTGCAGGGGAGCAGGAGGGACACTGCCCACACTTTGTAGGGAACCCGGTGAGAAACACTTGTGGCCATTTTTCCTTTGCCCTCTGAGTGGGACGGGTCCCGTACGGGGGTGTTCTGCTGTTCGCTGATAACTGCAGCCCCACAAAGACACAACCTGGGCAGAGCTGGGCACTTTCTGAGGGTGTTTTTGCAGACAGCACCGCCAAGAAGCAGTTTGTGGAGGATTTCCTCGCGCTGGTCCGCGGCGGAGCGAGCGAACACATCACCACCCTGGCCCACAAGGACCTGCCCACGGCCGAGCTCATGCAGCAGTGGGGAGAGGCTGTGCAGTACAACCCCGAGATCATAAAGCTGAAGGTACTGCATCCCTCACTTCCTCCCGCCTCAGCTGAGCACCTTGGAGGACTCTGTGTGCAAATAAACAGGATTTAGAGAAAAAAAAACCTCCCCACCAGGAATAATAGACCTCATTGCACAGCGTGGTTTCTCTAAATGAGTGTTCAGCAAAGCAGAGGTGTGATGCTTTAAAGGGACTGTGGTTGGAAATACACAAAGTAAACAGCTTTAACCCTTTAACTTGGCTGTGCAGATGTTATTTCTTGCTGCCTGCCTGGCAGATCAGACAATCCACCTTCCATTTTACCCATGTATAACTTACCAAGATTTTTTCTGGCAGCATATATTTTATAAAGACTTCTATTTTCCTTGATGTTTATCAACTTTTGTGAGTACCAGTGACACTTCCTTCTGGTTCAGAAGGTCAAGTGGTTCATTGTGCATGCCTGGATGTTTGTGCAGCTTAGCTGAACCTTAAAAACAGGAGTTAGGCTTTGAAGAGTCAAGGATTTTTGATCCTGGAGGGTTTTAGAAATGCAAAAAGCAAGCAGAAGTGTGTAGCAGCTCTGCCTCGTCGTCTTTAATGTCAAAATGAGTGAATAGAACAAAGGTGCAAGAGAACATCCTTTTGAACAGGAGTTTGGACTGGTTGAGGTGGAAGTTGATTTATAGTTGTTTTTCATTGTAAAATTTAGTTTTAGGCAAAAATCTTTATATTTGTAAGAGGGTTTTTTTTCTCCAGAAAAAGGTGAATTCTAAAAAGGTGAAGCAAGCAAAAATCAGTAATTTGGAAATACAGCCAGTGCCCATCTGGCACTTGCTGCAGCCCCTGGTGTGCTGTGGATTGAGCTTCCAGAAATGCACTGGGAGGTCTCAGGGCAGGAGACAAGAGAAATGCAACCCTCTGCACCAAATCCCCCACACCGAAAAATCTCCCACGAGGAACTGAGGTGTTCTTTGTCTCGCCTGGCATCAGTGACCAGGCTGCCCAGTGAAAAACCTCAGGCGGATGTAATTTGGATTTGGTGTCTTCATTTCCATACCAATATCCCTGTGGGGCTCGAAGATCAAAAGTACCAGCGGAGTGTGACTAAATGTCAGCCCAAGAATGCTTAGTTAGGGAAAACTAAAGCAAATCAGTTCATAAATCATCTGCTGGAGGGACTTGGCAGGTCACTCTTAGTGTATTTCCTCATTTGTATGATCTGAATTCAAAAAGCAAAGTATGGATCACAGATAATTGATGAAGAGTGGATGTACAGCAGCAGGAAATGAGCTTTTTTTTTATTGGAACATTCTTTAGTTCTTGTGGTTTGAGCCTGTGACAGCAGGAGGGTGATCTTTGAGCCTTACTGTGTGTGGCCTGCGTGGCAGCACCTCTGCAGTGAGGATGGGAATTTGGGATGGATCCTCTGATGGCACATGGAAATGCCATCCCACTGGCAGTAGTGGGTGGCTATTGACACCCCACTTTAACTTTCCCCTGTTCTCAGGAGGAAAATAAAAGAGTGAGCCAAATGTGGTCCCTTCACATTCACTGTGTTGTGCACCCCTTGTCTTCTCTCCCCGACCCCATCTGCAGATGGAGATCAAATCCTCTCCCTTCTGGAAGGGAATGGAAACCCTTCTCTGGGCTCCATAAAGACAGAAAGCAGCCTCGAAATGCAGGAGTGGTGAAGGTGGAAGTGCTGATGTGAATCCTTGTGACTGGTGCCTCTGGCTGTGCTGGGGGGCTGTAGGAAGAGATTTCTGTGGGTGGTTTTTAGGGGACATTTTTAAAATCAGAGTAAGAGATCACTCAGAAAACGTAAGTTTGAGCAAATCTGATCTGTAAATGTCTGTACCAGAGAAATGGATGAGAAAGGATTTAATGAAACTCCTGTGCAGCTTAGCCTGCTTGTCAGCCAGCAGTTTGGTTGCTGTATTTTGTGACACATTCCCAACTGCTCTGGTGTCAGAAACCAAGGGGAGCATCCCCAGGAGCATTCCTGACATCGTGGCCTTGTTGTTCTCAAGGTTTTAGCAAAGAGCAATGGGAAAACTGGAGTTTGTGCCACACAGCCTCCATTTCCCTCTCCGGCTGCGCCACCGCCTTGGGCCTTGGGATGCTCACAGCATCTCGAGCTTGGGAATTAATGCAGTTTCTCCCCTTCCTTTAGGGAGAGCCACTGTATGAGCTGGTGACTCCCTCTGACGTGGCCGATTCCATCAAAATAAAAGAGAATCTGCGGCGGGCTCTGGACGAGTTCCAGCTGGAGACCAGTTCCTGCCGCTGTGCTCCGTGCCACGGGAATGGCATTGCCTTCCTGAGAGGTACAGGCATCCTGCTCCTCTTTTCTGTCCTCTTGGTTGAAATCGGTTGGGAATCTGTGGGGAGCACGGGGTAAGCAATCTGCTCTTTAGTTTCTCCTGTTATTACTGTATCAGGTAATTATTTTTTCATCGTTGGTCTGTTTGTAAAGTCCTGGTAAGGAAAGACAGTGAAGTCAAGGGATGTGTCTTTGTAACGGGAGTGACCATTATCTGCATCAGTTTTACAGAAGAATTTGTTACTTCTCAATTATCCATTTAAAAAGAAAACCTTTGACTTCTTTAAGTCTCCTCCTTTCGCTTTTAAGATTGCTTCCATCCTCCTGGAGAAGCGACTACTGTCTCAGCATTAATGAGTGTTTGCAAAAGTGTTTTGAAAATGGAAAGCCCCCTGTAAGTGCCAGGCGCGGTGATCACCACCACCTCCCCCTGTTTCTGATGGAAGCTGTCCTCCTCTGGAAGCAGGCTGTGATTTAAAAAATGAAGGGGAGAAATAATCAAATTAAGTGAAAACCGCTCTGCCTAAACAAGGGATATATGATGTGATGAGAGCTTCTAACAAAGGGACCATTTTGTCAAGTGCCTAATTCCAATCTGCATCTGCAAAAGTCCTGATGAGAATCGTTATCATCAAATTGTATCTAATGCAGAAACGATCACTTCAGGGACCAGCCAGCTGATTGTAGCACTTCAGGCATTTGTCTCGTGGTGACCTTTGTTTAAATAACTTGGTAGGAGCTGAGTCCAGGTTAGTATTTCATTCTCAGCAAAAGGTTTTAAATGACCTTATATTTTCCTAAGTGGGAGCTCTCCTCCAGATTCCAGACATGGGATACACACCACAGTCCTGGGCAGCCAGAGCAGGGATTTTGGGCTTTTCCTCTGCCACAAAGCCAAGTTGGGATATTTCTGTCCTGGTTGCTCTTTCTGGATGCTGCAGTTTGTTCTTTATCAGCTTTACCAAGAGCTCTCTCCAGAGACCCCACCTGCAGTGCTGTGTTCAGCTCCGAAACCTCAAATACTAAAAGGACGTGGAGCTGCTGGAACGAGTCCAGAGGAGGCCACGGGGAAGGCAGGGTTAGATGGGATACTGGGAATGAATTCCTGGCTGTGAGGGTGGTGGTGAGGCCCTGGCACAGGGTGCCCAGAGAAGCTGTGGCTGCCCCTGGATCCCTGGAAGTGTCCAAGGCCAGCTTGGGCAGGGATTGGACCAGCCTGGGATAGTGGAAGGTGTCCCTGCCCATGGCCGTGGAGTTGGAATGAGATAAGCCTTAAATTCCCTTCCAACCCAAACCATCCCAGGATTCTGTGATCTCCTTTGGAGAGGAGCAGGAGGACTCTGTGGCCCCCTGGCTTGTGGAATTGCACCAGTGAGTCTGAGGTTGAGCTGCAGGGCAGGAACAAACGGCTGGGGAGGCGAGAGGGGCGGCAGGGCAGCCACAGCTCCCCGCTTTATTGCTATTGATCCCTTCAGCACTGGAGAAACACGATGACATTTCACCCGCTGTCCCTTCCTCACAGAAGATGAAGTGCTGGAGAGGAGTGGACGCCTGCTGGGAAATGTGGCTCCAGGTCTGTAATTCCCACCCTCTCTGCTTGCTTTCAGGAACAGAGTGTGAGTGCCTGTGTCCCCTCGGCTACCGCGGCACCGCCTGTGAGATCAGCACGAGGAAAGGTGAGGGGCTCCCAGCTCCAAGGAGACAATCCCAGCTGTGTTAGGAGCGTCCAGGGATGGCAGCTGATGGATGGGCAGTGGTGCCAGCCCTGGCTGTCCCCAGTCTGCCCAGCCCAGTGCACCCAGTAGGGCCCTGCAAAGGGGACAGCTGTATTTTCCCTGCCCTCCTCTGAATTTCTCTGCCCTCCTGATGAGGTGGGTTTATTTTTGCCATTCAAAGCTGCATGTACATGCCTTGCAATTGTATCAAAATACAAACTCCTGCCTAGTTTACAATCCCTGGAAAGCCTCGGGTCTCCTCCTCAGGAAACAGCTCTGTTTCCTAAGTTTTTCCCTTTGATAAAGCCAGCATGTTGCAGACTGTTCTCCCCCAGATATGCTACCATGCATTTTAATCTTAAAATCTTATTATGTTGTTTTGAAGCATTTACTAATGCTTCTTGGTCACTTTACATCTCTGCTGTCTCCTGACTGATGTTCTTAACTCCTTCTAGTTTAGGATCATCTGTGAATTTAATCATTTTGTTTACTTCTTCCAGCTCATTAATTTAGATGCTAAATAATACCAGATCCCAGGCACCCAGAGCTCTGGCACCGTCCCACAATTTGATGCACTGCATTTATCACTGGCTTCGTTTACAGCCTTACCCAGTGCTCATTCTGCATGGCTCTGTCCAAACTGAGCCAGGCTGAAATGCACTTTAAGCCAAGATTTCACTGAACCAGGGACCACTTCTGTGGGTATTTCTAAGGAAGCCCGTGGAGCCTTGAACTGTGGAGTCACTGACACCTCACTTCAGTCTGTTTTTCACACGCATCGTCACATCCAACCCTCCCAAAGCTCACATCCACCCATTTGCCAACACTGTAACTTCATTTCTCACTCCCATCTCCTCCTTTTATGTGTTGCCTCCGTGATTCTCGGGATTTTGAGTTTATGTCACTCACATGCTCAGGGTCCAGAAGAATCAGTGTAATAGGAAAAGCAGTGGAGGGAAAGCTGAATAGTCAAGCTGTTGTTCACTGAAGTGCTAAGACTGCCCCTACCACCTCGAAATGTGGCTGAGACAAGTTTAGTTGGTCTGTTTCTTATCTAGGCTTGGACTGAGACAAAGAGAGAAACATTCTTCAAGCAAATAAAAAGCTAATTGACTTTTTTTTCCCCCCCTTTCATGTCTTCCTGAAGGGTAGTTTGAACAAACACCAGAAATGCTGAGCAGAGAATTAACATCTCTAAAACAATCACTCATTGTTAATGACTCCAGTATATTGTTAGTGATGTGGACAGGGGCAGAGCTGCTTGTATTCAAATACAATTCATGGGAGCTGACAGCTCTTCCCATGGAAAAAGCTGCTTGTTTCTGACAGTCCTTTCCAGCTTTGTTGGTTTGGTTTTGTTTTTTTTCCAGATGTTGCTATTAATGGAAACTGGGGGTGCTGGGCCAGCTGGTCGCCGTGTTCAGGAGGTCAGAGGACCAGAAGGCGACAGTGCAACAACCCTGCCCCACAGAATGGTGGCTCCTCGTGCTCAGGGCCGGACTCTGAGACAGTTCCTTGCTAGAGGGAATCAGGAATTCACACAGAACTGATGGGCACTTGGCAGACTGACTGGGAAGACATCACCTCGCTGGCTTTCGGAGTTGGCCTCGCTCTGCCCAGGGGTCTCATCCAAGTCAGAAACATTTCAGAAGACGCTGGGAGCTGGGAGGGTGTCAGGAACCACACCTTTGGATGTGCACTCGTCCCATGGGATTGAATGTGCTTAGTGACCTCAATATTTTGCCTTTTCCCTGTCTTTATTGCAATGGGCTAAATGAGACAAGCTTTATCTCTGTCTGTATTTGGTAGCTGCATGATTTCAAATTGTACTGTCTTGTTGTTGAAGGTTCCTTTGAGATAAGAAGGGACACTCTGATCTCACGTGCAGCAGGATGGCTTCTGGGAAGGCAGCTGTGTCCTGTGGAGCAAAGTACAGCCCATTAAAGCCTAAATCTCAACGAGCACAACAGTGTCCAACATGACATTTAGAGCCACCGTGCCTCACTACCCTGCTTTCCCAATTTATCGTGTTGTTCCCACCCCTGCCATGGGCAGGGACACCTTCCACTGTCCCAGGTTGCTCCAAGCCCTGCCCAACCTGGCCTTGGACACTTCCAGGGATGGGGCAGCCACAGCTTCCCTGGGACAAATGGAACGTTTTGAAAAAGCTGTCTGCACATCCCCTGAGGCCTTTTGCCCTTAGTAGCTGCCTTTGCCCCAAACAAGCTCTGGTTCATCAATGTGATCCCATAAAGGCCAGTATTCCCACTGCTGCTGAGTCCACCCAGGGTGGGGCATCTGGCTTGGAGAGAGTTCACTGTGAAAAGAGACAAATTGAATGGTTTGCCATCCCTGGAGCTGTGCCTCACAGTCTGGGTCTAACAGCAGAGGAGCTTAAAACACTGTGTGCACCATTCCCTGAGCCTAGATCTCTCCAGGGACTCGCCTCCCTCAGCTTTGTTCGTGGTTAAACACATTTCGTTGGGCCTGCTGCAAAATAACCCGTGATAGCTTTGCTCCAAAAGGCAATTCCACCAGTGCAAAGTTGTTCATGAGTGTTGTGAGTCTCCTAACATCTGCAAGGTCAACCTCTCTTCCGAGGGTTTTTAGCAGAGCTGGTGATGGTGGGCTGGTATCGCCCGTTCCTTTCCCTTCAGACTGACGTTGTCTGAATGCAATTCCTGTGAGAGCAGCTCAGGCTCCCTGACATCTGAACAATGGAACATGCATTTAGTTGTAGCCCTCACGCCGCCTCCACACTTATCGACAGGGCTTCTGTGACAGCTTTAAGAAAGGCAGAGCGCATTGCATATGTAAAACAAGAGGGCTCTGTGCTCATTATGGGCTTCATCATTTAGTTGCCAACCCAAAACATTTCCCTTTTCTGCTGCGTAGCTGCAATACCTTTTGTCTGGTGGAAATTTGCCAAGAGATTCCTTTTTGGGTCATGGTCAAAGAGGTCACTGCTTGTGTGAAGTAGGATATTCCTCCAAGTTCTTTGCAGGGGCTCTGTAGGAGCTCTGGAGGTGAGGACCCTGAGCATGGTTCGTGGGTGCCTCTGAGGACACAAACTGCAGTGTCATTGCCTGCCCTTCTGGAGAATCATTGGTGTAATGTGATTAAGGACGTTTGTCAGATGAGTCAAGTGGCTTTTGTAAATTTAACCACCTTTCCTGATCATCAGGCTGGTTCAACACACAGCAGTGGTGCCTCTCTCCACTGCTGTGGCAAGGAGAGCCAAGTGCAGCAACCTGAATTGTTCCCAAATGAGAAAAACCCAGATTTTTTTGAAGTGGTGGCAGTACCTGAGTTTGTATATTTGGGGAGGGAGGGGGGGTTTGGAGGAAAAGAGGAGAGATTTGACAGTCATCAAGATCATCAGGACAGCCTAACTGAAGAATGAGTTCAGCAGCAGTTGAATATTCAGCCTGTAGGCTTAGAAGCCTCCCATAAAGGACATAACTTTATCTTGTCCTTGCGATTTTGTGCTTTGATTCGCCTAACTAATGATTTATCACAACCTGGAGGGTAATAAAAAATACTATGCTGAAGCTTTTATTGTTTCATTTTGGTTCGCATTAAATTTTGGTACCATCTTTTACTGGTGTTCCTAACTCTCACTCCCAGTGTAAGTTCAGATTAATAACCCACGTGTGAGGGCTCGGGAAGGCTGCAGGCTGTGCACGTGTTCAGCTCTGCTCCTGCTGCTCTAGCCCATCCCTCTGGTTAAAATCTGGTCTCAGTGGGCTCTACTACATCTCATGTTGTGTTTTCACAAGTTTTTCTTGGGGAAAAGAAGAGGATAGACATGGAGAGGCTGTGTTTATTTGCACCTCCCTGCTTGAAGACATTGCTGCTGTGGTGTCGCGGCTTCAGGAAATCCCAGAAGGGTGTTTCAGGTGAGTTGTAATTGCCACATCCAGCTTTTCCCAGAGCAAAACCAGCTTGAACCTTGCCACCCTCAACGTCTCCATCAGCAGTGGGAAACTGGGCTGCTTTCCAGCCTGGATTCGTGTGCTCCCTGTTGTGTCATGTCACACAGACACTTTACCTGCGAGGCTGGAATGTCGTCCAGGCTGCAGCTGGGGACTTGCAAACTCCATGCTGCTAAATTACTTTACCCTGCTCCTGTTTGTCCCACTGCCAGACGGATGTCATTGTTCCAGCCCAGGTTCTCTCCCACATGGAGATGTTTTGTTGAAAGCAACCCAGAAAGTCCATGCAGAGGTGTTAGCAGTCCCCAGATTTACAGCTTCTAGTTCTACCCTGATGGGTGAAGAGCCCAGTGAGCGCCCAACACAACTGCCAGATTTCAGGTCAAATCATGCCTGCAGATTTATCTTCCTTTTATATCCCATTTTAATACCCCCTGCTTCTGTAAATAAAAAACTAGAGATGAACACAGTAATTAGTATCATTCTGAATGCATATTTTTACTTATTTGTTGTGCAGCACCACAAACGCCAGTCCCTACCCAAACTCGCCAGAACCTGGAATTTATTTCGTTTCAGGATTTTCTGGTGGGATTAAATGTTTTGTATCTCCGCCTGGGCATTCCGCTGTATAAAAAGGAAGGCAACAATTTTTGAGCTGCTCCTGACAGGGAATTTTTGCCTGCTCTAAACTCCCAGGCTCAGAGGGACGCAGGCGTTGGGGCAGCTGACGTGACATTGACCCCGAGGTAGAAAACAGCTCTGTCTCAAGCACTGCCCTTATCTCCTCTTCTGTTAGCTGGTTATCTGGAGCCTACACCTTGCAACCTCAGGTGTATTGTCATCAATCATTTCCTATTTTCTTCTGCGTGCTGGTTCCTCTCTGCCCTTCCTTTGTTAATAACCCAGTTTGCCTATATCCATAAAAATATCTGATTGTGATACCATTTATCCAAAGCGCCATACATCCATCATGTGCTTACGAGCGAGATAAACAAGGTCTCCTGGGAAATATGCCGCCAGAAATATATAGGATAAATAACTATATCAAATGTATGTCAGTGTGCAAGAGGGGAAAATCCATTCATTAAAGCCCAGGTGGAACTGCAGTGTTTTATTGTACCCTCCAAGCTTTTAGTTTAACTAAGAAACGCACGTTTCTGCCGCTTATCTCATCTTGCACAACTCTCCTGCTGCCCACTTCAGCACGAGATATATTAGCTTCTTCCACTGCCATTGTAAATGTGTAATTGCTCATAATCTTTTCTTCTTCTTCTTCTTTTTTTTTTTTTTTCCTCCCAGGCCTTACAGGCAGCTTCTTCCTTTCTTCTGACTTCGGCTTCGCTGCTCCTGGGTTTCAGCATGTGGATGTTTGAGCCCTGGGGTGGAGGGGGAGGAGAGAGGGGCGCTACCCACCTGCCTTTGGTGTTTGAAGGAAGCCCTTGGGTTTGTGTCCCAGTGCCTTGGGCTGTGCGGTGAGTGATGAGAATGAACAACTGCAGGTAAAACACAGCTTTTCTGCTCTTATTTGTGTGTTTCATGGTGGCATTTTGCATGCAGTTTCTTTAATCACTTGGATTTATTCTTTTTTTTTTTTTGATGTTTCTTTTGTGATTTATCCTTCTAGAAACAGGATCTTTCTAGAAGCATCCTCTAAAAGCTGAGGATGCAGGTTGTTTTCCTGCAGGCCCCATCTTTTCCCAGCCTCCAAGGCATCAGATCTCTCTGTTCATTAATTTCTCCCCTCTGGTCAAAAAAAGAAGCGTACTTGGCTTTCTGACTGAGGTGACTTTGTACTCCTTTACTTGCAGGCATTTTCCTGAGCCCTAAGAAGTCGATGTAAAGGTAAGAATTGCTTGTGAACCAAACTGGTCCTTGGTGTAAGAGCCCTGTCTCGTGTTCCCACATAACCTGGCAGCCCAATGCCAAGCAGCATTCATTAAATCACCTGTTGTGATCCTGCATTTCACATTCCTCTGGGATGTCTAAGTCACACCAACCCATGGGTGCTTCATGCTGCTGCATTTCCTAACACAGAAGACATCAAATTCAAGCCCTTGGGAGCAAATTCCTCTCTGGGTGAACAGCTCCTTCACCCGGAATAGCAAAGTTGGCCCAAAAGGCCACAGCTTTGCCCCTCAGCAAAGGGATTTTTCACAGAACAATCCATCTCAGGGTCCGAGACAACATGGTTTGTTGTTTTCAGCCTGTAGTTTCATTTACAAGCAAAAGAGAAGTGGTGAAAAAATTGGCCTTTGGCAAACATGCCCACAAAAGAAAATATGGGGCCAGATCTTCAGGTGCCATAAATCAGCTGCAGTGAGGGAGCAACGCTGATTTACATCAGCTGAGTGTCAGCCTGTAAATCCCCACTGACACACAGTTGAAAAACAAGCATTTCCAAGCACCTGAGCAATTTCTTTCACTAAACCACGATTCCTTTCTACTCCCTCTCTCCATTCAAATGTCTACAGAAGGGCTGCTTTGTGCTTTGAGGTTTTGGTGCTGTTGTTCATAATGCCTGATTCCTTCTCAGGGCTTTTTTTCCCCCCTTTCTCCCCCTGTAATGAAAAGCTCAGTAAAATGAAGTGCCATTCGCCTTCCGTCCATCCCAGGTTTTTGTGGCAGTTCATTAAGAAGAAGGAGCTGCAGGCTCTCGCCGTGGTCTCTGGACACAGTTCAATACTGTGTGCATTCTTGTGCTGAGATTTACGTCTCACATTCAAAAAAGCCCCTTAAATCAAGCAGCCTGTTAGCATCTTCTCAGGCTCTGTGTGCCTGGGAGATAAAATGCCTGCGTGCTAATAGTCAATTCATCACCCATCTTACAGAGGAAAAGCCTTTGCTTGTGTGGGAACATCCCCTGCCCAACGGTCGCGTTCGAGCCTCTCTATTTATCGCTTTATTTATTTATTTTAGATTCCTCATCAGCTTGGGCTTACGTTTTGCAAGATGCTTCAGCATCTTTGGGCTGAAGTCTTCTCCATGCAGAGCAGCATATGGCTTTGCTGCAAACGCAGCCCTGGCCAATATGCTGGACTTACAAATCTGACAGTGCCAACTTACAAAAGTTTCGTGGTACATATGTCAGTACCAACTGCAGAGATCGTGAGCTTTTCATGTGTTTCCCAAAGGAAAATGTATGAACTCTCTGAGAGTAAAGCTCAGTTATGTAAACACTCGCAGCGAATTTATTTCACGACGCGCTGCAGCCCAGCAGCAAAGCCACCTCTTTTGGGTGGATTCTTTGCCGTCTCCTGTGCTGCAGTAGTGGTGTTGGGCACTGGTGGGGCTCCCATCCCATCTGGTGGGGCAAAGCCCCAGGAGCAGTTGGTCAGGTTTTACACAGTGAATTCAGCACGTAGAGAAACACTTCACCCATCAATTATTTCTCCCGGGGTTCATTCCATCGCACGTCCGGAGTATTTATAGCCCAGCCCAGGTTCCAAACCACGCTGTTCCAGGCACCTTGGGCTTTCAGCAGGCTCTGCTCTGGAGGTTTCTCCCAGCACAGGGCTGCCCGCCGTGCTGCGGGGCAGGGTTGGAGCACTGCCGGCTGCGCCGCGACGTCCCCGCCTGGCACGGGGACCAGCCCGACCAGCAGCTCCAGCGCCCGTCCGTCTCTGCACCTGGGGACGCACAGAAAAGAAAGGCAAAAACAAACAAAAAAAAAGGGATTTCAGGTCTGGCTGAAACCTCTCTGGATATGGACTCCCTGCTCTATCCCAGCCACGCCCAGGCTGTTTAGATCAAGGCACTTCGAAGCCAGGGCAGATGAAACGTCATCACCCCAAACACCAACAGTTGTTTCTTTTCCTTCTCAGCTCATTTGAAAGCCTGTGCCTTGCTTTTCCTTTCCCAAAGGGTAGCTCACAGCTCTCTCTGCAGCAACTTCCTCACCTCTGACCAAGGCAGAGGGACAAAAGTCCCCTAATGTTGTGGAGGTGTTGTGAAAAGTCCTTTTGGAGATGGGTCATTTGAAAGCTTTTTCATTACAGTACAGACTGAGTTGTCAGGAGCGGTCGATACTATGGATTATGGCGGTGCTCCTGAATGATGGGAATGCTTGATGGCTGTCATTTACTGTCATTTTTTATTTACTCATCTGGCCTTCATGCCTGGCTTGGGCACTTTATTAATCCAGACAGCGCAAATGGATGTGTGTGCTCTTACTTAGTGCTGGCTGGAAAGCTGGGCTTTCCATCTGCTGGAACATTGTGCTTTAGAAAAAAAAATAAAAAAAAATTAGTTTGGTCTTAAATGAGTTTTGGAACTGGAAATTTGAAACTGAAAATTGCCCATGAGTTAGAAGTGTGCCTGTCCCCACTGTTGCTAAAATCGAGGAGCACAGGGCTGGCCGGTTCAGTGTGCTGCTTTGGTGGCAGGTCCTGAGCTTCCCAAGCAAATTCCTGAGATTTGGAGACGACTTAAAGAACCTGAGCTTTTTAAAGAAACCCACTTTGCAGTCAGTGAAGCAAAGCTTTGGCATTCAGCCTCACAAAACGTCTCCCCAGCTCTGCTCCAACTCCTTCTCTCATCACAGCTTTGATTTTCCGCTGGTGAGACACCAGTGATGAGCCCATGGCTGAAGGCCTGGAGCTCTGCCTGGTGGAACTGCTCTGAAGATGGATTTTTCTGCCAGCTTCATGTGCTGAGATTTAGATTTTTTTTTTTCCCCATCATGAATCAGGACAAAAGTATCCAAAGAGAACTGCAACATTTTTGGAGATGAAAGAGCCTGTTCCGACCTCAGCTTTTTTTGCTACCCACTTAACTTTTTAGGATAGTATAGAAAGTGACAAAGAAAACATAAATATAAGCCTGTCGCTTTGGAAAAACATATTTTTTCACCCCAAAATAGATGCTCTAGTCAAAATGCATCCCAGGAAGGGGTGGGAAATCTGGCAATGTAGCAATTTTTTACTAAAACGGCATTTTTGGTGGCATGTTGTGCGAGCAGTTGTGTCACCTAAGCCTTTCTCCTTCCCTTCCCTCCCCTCCCTGCCTGTTGAGGTTTGTGCTCTCCCCCTTGGAGCAGCCATTCTTAGTGGGATGCCACGAGCCCTCCAGAGGATTTCCAGGATTTAATCCGGTGATTAAACACACCCTCATTTCCACGACTCTACTTGTAATAATCACAGAATTCCTTGGGTTGGAAGGGAACATCTCATTCCAACCCCTGCCATGGGCAGGGACACCTTCCACTATCCCAGGCTGGTCCAAGCCCCATCCAACCCGACCTTGAACACTCCCAGGGATGGGGCAACCCGTGCCAGGGCCTCACCACCCTCACAGGAGAGAATTTCTTCTTTACCTCTAATCTAACCCTGCTCTTTTTCAATTTAAAGCCGTTCCCCTTTGTCCTGGGCTGGTAATCTCAGTCTCTTGCAGGGCTGCTCGGGGCGATGCAGCAACACAAGCGACGCAGGAGGGAAGGTGGGATTGATGTGTGGATGCCAGGAGCTGTTGGTTCAGCCATGTGGAGGGGGAAATCCATCCCCTTTTCTGCCTTTTCCCCTCCCCTGCTGCACCCTGGGCTCTCACCTCGGCGCTCAGTCTGCTCGCAGGCAGGGCCCCTGTAGCCAGGGGGGCACTGGCAGGAGCAGGAGTCTCCCACCAGGACGGGCTCCCCGTTGTTCTGGCACGTTCCGCAGCGGCAGGGATTGAATTCCAGCAGGAACTCGTCCAAAGCCCGTTTCAGGTGCTGCCGTTTGGTTTCCATGTGGCCAAGGTTGCTCCTGCGGAGGATTTCGTGGATGGGCTGCAGCTGCAGGGGATGGAGATGGATAGCATGGAAACAATTTCAGCTGGGCATCAACTGGGATGCCGTGACATTGCTGGATAAATTCAGGACTCGGGAAAAACTCATTTGTCTTCCTCGACAGCTGCATGTGCATCATGCAAATGTGTTGCTGCGACTGATGGGCCCCAGTGAGAAACCACCGTTCCAAAACCACCCTCATCTTGGAGGTTTGTGTGGGATTGGCTTTTCTGGACATGCTTTGGAGTTTTAGTGTGGATTTGAATGATAAATTAAAACACCCCAGTAAGCCCGTTTTTTGGACTGATTTCTTAGTGCTGTCACAATCCCTGAGATTCTTGCACGCTTTTTGCCTTTTTGAAGAAAATGTTTTGGTAAGAGCTTTGGACAGAGGGTATCATCAAAATGTATTGCCATCCTATCACTTGCAGTGGCCAGATTGTGAAATATCCAGTAAATGCTGAGAATGAGGAATTTTGCCTATATATTTCTTCCCCTTTGATGTAGTGAAATAATACTGTCATCTACAGCTTTGGGAATGTAACTCGCTCATCATATTTTCCAGCAGCAAAATCCAGTTCCTGTGTACCAGTCAGCAAAAATAGGCCAGTTTGGGCAGCTGTAATTAGAACTTGCCCAACTGAATGTTAATATTCAAGTGAGTATTAAAGCTAAAAACTTGGGACTGTCTGAGGGCACTTATTTACATTTGTCCATCGATGCACCTGTGCAAACGTTCCCTGTCTGGGCCGGGAATTTGTTCCAGAGAAGAGCTGGGTGGCAGCTCACTGTGCAAGGCACAGTGAGAGTGATTCACGGGGAGGATCAGGATCAGCTGGGCTTTGGGAAGAGCTCTTAGGCAAATTTGCACAAGCCTGTTTGACAAACTGAGGGGGCTGCAGATAAGAGCTGCTGAAGTGGGCACAAACGCTTATCGGCCACTCCAGTTGCAGGGTGACTGCTCAGCTCTGGAGCAGCCAACAGAGAGGTCAGTGCATGGTTTACTGGAAAACTGCAAGAAATGTTGCCCAGAATTGATGGGAACTTGTGCAAAAAGGTGAATAACCTGAAGCTGGAATTGAAAGCACTTCTGTGTTATCAGATCTTTCTGCCACCGAGGTGCTGCCCAGGAAGGTTTGCACCGTCCTTCTTGCCCTGCCAATAACACAGATAATTCCCAAATCCATTTTCCCTTCTCCCACTCTCTGTCAGAGCTTTCAGACCTGCTTTCAGATGAAGACAGGAGGGATAGAAATGGCAGCGTGTCCCTGCCATGACAGAGGTCCTTCCCCCACATGCTGCAGCTGCTCCTGGAGCAGATCGGCAGTCTTGGCATCTTGGGGTACTTGGGGTCCTGCTGACCACGGCTGACGAGTTGTGGCCACCCCCTCACGCCTCTGCCAGCTCTGCTCTGGATTATTTTTTTGTAGGGTTGCTCTTCTCTGTCCCTTTCCATCCCCTCTGCTTGCACCCATCTCCTCCCTGCCTCAGAAACCCTATAAGATGCTTTAGTGATCTTCCCATTTCATGGGGCATCCAGTGAAACAAAAGGGAGAGTAGAGCCTTGCTGATTTTTATGGCCACAGACCCTCTTTTTGGAGTGTGGAGAAAGACAAGACCCACTTGACAAAGTAGCCAGGAGCTCCCTGCTCAGAGAACTCCTGGAGGGGGGTTGTCTATGCAGAGCCTTTGCTGGGTGGGGGGAAACAAAACGCTTTCCCCAGCCCCCTGTGAGTCCCCAGCTTGCACAGGAGGGTGGACAGCATCAGGGAGAATAAGAGGAATGAATACAACTGCGAGTCATTGTGAAGCTGTTGGGGAACACATCAGAAACTTAACCTGGCACTAATCCAGCATTAAGCTCCTTGTCCATCTCCCTGCGGATGCGGTCGGTGGGAGATGTACTCCCCATTGTGAAATGAATAAGAGGTTACCAGATCAGTGGCCCATTACATTTAATCTTGTTCTGTGATGGGATCACAATAAAAATACGAAATGATCTGCTCGACTACACTTTCATTCCTTAGAGCGGCGGAGTTTCTTCAACTGCAGAAAAGCCTTACCTGGAAATCAATAACAGCAGGATTATATTTTAATGACCTTCCCCAGCGACGGTACATTTCGCCGTCCCAACTGTTCAGGAGCCCTCCGCTGTAGCTGGTATCTCCCCCTCTAATCCGGGGAATAATATCTTCCACGACTGCACTGTGGCTCTCAGAATCTGGAAGGTTGAATTACACACGTTTTATTTAGCTGCTGTTTCCACACAGGCTCCAAAAGCTGCTAAATGGAGGTGAGATCGGTGGTGCAGGGGGCTATCAGGGAGCTGCCTCCTGGGATCGATGGCAACCCGGTGCTCCCTGCTTGTGGGGTGAGCCCTGCCACCTTATCACAAGGTGACAAGCTGAGCATCCCAAATCCTCTAAGCTGATAAGACCTCAAGAGCCTGCACTCCCCCAGCCTTGGTTTCTGGGTAGGACATGGGCAATAGGTCACACTGTCTATAGCTCGTTATGAAAATGTACAAATTTGGGGGTTCTTACCCTCTTTGAGTGCTTTTTATAGTCAATTTTGACTTTTCTTACAGTTGCCCTGCACGCCCAGTCTGTCATTGCTGAGGACTGCAGCCTCCCATCCACCCCACTGCCTCTGTTTCTGATATGGCATTGCTCCATTAATTCCTGCTCTTTTAGGAGGGATCAGTACTCCTGGAGACTTGGACCCGACGTTTCTGTGGTCCTGCCTTTTCTGGGGGATGACACCAGAGCTCCCTCGCTCGCACCTTGTGTGACCCTACTTGAATCTCCGTGCCCAAGTGACCGAAACAAGTGGCCCAAGGTGCCTCAACAGACCCCTGCCCTGCTGCTGTACCGGCTTTCCGAAGTCCTTTAGCTTTGCAGTCAGAGTACTTCAGAGTTGGACCCAGATTCAAGTTCATCTTCCTGGCTGTAATGCCGAGGGACAGGCCAAAACAGGCGCTTATCTCCTCGGTGCTGATGGCTGCAAAACAGAAAGTAGGCAGGTAAATTCAGTGACTCGTGATGTTCATTTTCCTACTTCTTTTTTCTACCGTTGAAGAAAAGATTCCGTTATTTTCATGGCTTGTATTTCGAAGTCAACAGCTATTCTGGGCAGGGGACGGTGGAAAACCCCAATATTTTATTGGTGTCTATTTGGCCTATTATATAATAGGTGTAAAAATCGTTTCCTTAGAAAATATTAGAAGAAAGTAAAAATCTTAACACAAGGCTTCGGGCACATAGGTCCTTTTTGATCTATATATTTAACAGCAAACCTTTATTTTTTTTACAGACTAACTCATAACTAGGGTAAAGCTGGCGACAGCAGCTGAAATCAATAGATCCTCACCAATTTTCCTAAACTCAGGATCTGACCCATCTATTAAAGGTTTAAGCAGCACCTCAAGTAGTAACTTGGAAAAGGTCTGTGTGCTGAGAGCTGCCAGAGCTTTCCTGCCTGCTGCTGCCAGCACCACCACATACATCATGAAAATATGTAACTGGAGAGCCATGAAGCGGCTGCGGAGGGGAGAAGGGAACTAATGAGGTGGTTTCACCAAGGTAAGCAATGTGCATATTTCATACAGCCTGGTTTTATGTAAGCACTTCAGTGTACTGCAAATATAAGGCCGTCTTCTTTGGTAGTTAAAAAGTCCATTGATTTCAGTAAATGTGGGCATTGTAAGTAATAGGTAACTTTTATATTGCTCTTTTTGTCAGAGGGCCTGAAAGTGTTTTACAAAGGAGCCTGGTGATCAATACCGTGGTATTGGAAGGAGGCACAGAGCTCAGTGGGGTTTGTGTGTTGTGGTTTAATGGTCTGAGGATTGAACTCCTGTCCAAGTCCTGACCTGGAGCATTGTCTGCTGAACGGCCTCACCTCAGCGCTGGGGAGCAGTGCCTTGCCTTGCTTGTGTTTAAAATATTGCTCAAACACTCATAGCTCTGGTTTTGTGGAATCCTGGAGTGGTTTGGGTTGGAAGGGACCTTTAAGGGCCATCTGGTCCAGCCCCCCTCTCCCATGGGCAGGGGCAGCTTCGACTACACAAGTTTGCTCAGAGCCCCATCCAACCTGGCCTTGAGCGTGTCCAGGGATGGGGCATCCACCACCTCTCCAGGCAACTTGTGCCAGTGTTTCACCAGCCTCATTGTAAAATATTGCTTCTTTAATCTACATTGACCCCCTTTTAGTTGAAAACCATCACCCCTTGTGCTGTCACAAGAAGCCCTGGCAAAAACCTGTCTTTCTTGTAAGTACTGGAAGGTTGCAATGAGGTCTCTCTGGAGCCTTTTCTTCTCCAGGCTGAACAACCGAAGTTCCCTCAGCCTTTTCTCATAGGAGAGGTTCTCCACTCCTCTAATCAGCTTTGTGGCCTCCTCAGAACCTGCTCCAACAGTTTCATGTCTTTCCTGTGCTGGGGACCCTGGAGCTGGATGCAGCACTGCACGTGGGGTCTCACTGGAGGGGCAGAATCCCCTCCCTTGGCCTGCACTTGGCCTTGTTGGACCTTATGAGATTCTCATGGGCCCAGAGCTCGTCCAGGTCCCTCTGGTGTGTGAACTGCAAACTTGTTCCTCTCTGCACACCCTACAGGAGAGGCTCACTGGAGCCAGCTGGGGCACAGATCTGCTCCTCGGCCCGGTGGATCCAAACCCTGGGGAAGTGCTCGGCATCCTGAGAAAGGGGCTGCGAGTCCTGCCTTCAAACTGATGAGAGCTGAAACACGCTCCAGACTGGAGTGGGAACTGCATCCCATTGCAAAACTGGGCCCTTGAGAAAGATTAAACGTGCAGCACTCAATTACTCGTACTAAACTGTTCAACAGTTGTAAACACAGTGGGTAAAGTTCATTCACCCAAAGCAACATGAGTGATTGCTTATCTTGGTGCTGGAGTGCCATAAAATTAAACTTGAGGAACACCCTGATTAATTGATTTGCCATGGTTCCCGTTGAGTAATTATGTTCAGCGAGGGGCTGTCGATACCGTCCGCTATTGGTCGCGGCGAGATCGGGTCTTGATAAATGAAAAGTGGTTATCACTGCAAAAGGGTGGCCTCAGTAAATATTGGCACTTGTGGGGGGAGCCCTGATAGGGGGGTTTTTTTATATGATATAATTTGCGATAGTTAAATGTGCTCGAGTGATAAGATTTACTGCTGCATTTTGAATTAATCAGAATATATGAAGACTCTTTCTAATTTACTCCGTGCATAATGTTCCTCCCATAAATGTTCTTGTAATGTGTGAACACATTATACTGTTTTCTGCTAAATAATAGAACCATAACAATCTATTTTAAAAACAAGTAATGAAAAATATTGATGGCAGAGCAACGAGGGACCTCGTTCTGACATATGTATTTATTTCACTCGTGACCACATCCATATAAGCCCTTGCAGCCTGAAAGCTGGGAATGGGGCTGGCAGCAAAACTGCAGCCCTGAGCTCTGCAGTGAGTTGTGGATATCTAAACAGTGAAGGTGATTTCATTTTCGAAATTCAGGTTTCCTAAATGCTCCAAGTCCAGCTCTGTGCTGAGCCAGATGCTCGGTGACCACCTAAGCTGTGTCTCATTTAGGGAGGACTCGGCCGAGGGATCTTTTTCCTGAGTTTGTGCTTTAGTCACCGGTCTATAAAAAAAAAAAGAATATTCTCTGTTCCAGAGTATTTAGCAAAGAGCCTCGTGGGCTGGGTGGGCCCTCAGGATGCAGTGGTTGATCTAAAGCAGTGCCATGCTCGGCCCTGTGGGGACTCAGTGATGCATCTGCAGAGCTTCAGACTCATCTTAGGAAGCTCTAATTTTAAGACTTGAGCACTTATATCCTGATCCTAACCATTCCTCAGGGAAGGAGGATAATCCTCTTGCAAACACAGCCTCCAAGCATGGCTGTGATCAACATTAGAGAAATCAGGGGTTTTTTTACTAAATGCTTTCAGACAGTGGCATATCAGACACTGCAGGTGGGTCCTTCTGGGTCAGCGTTGTGTGACACAGAGCACTGCTGGCTTGGTAAGGGTGGACTTCCTGGCCGAGCCTGGATTAGATGAAAATTACAGAATGGTGCTGCATTGGAATGAAAATTCCATCTCTACTGGGGCACATTTTTGTCTTTTGCTGGACTTCAGCATCCTTCTTTCCTAAGATAAGGCATCTCGTAGCAGTAAATCTCCTTACATACACAGCAAGCACAAGATAAAGCAAAATAATAGCCTCCCTCCACATGCTCTTGATTAATTCTTCCTCTGAAATTGGCAGTCTGCTTCCTGAAGACTTGCTTGCCAAGGCCTTGTTCACTTCTATATCACTCACCCTTCAAAGTGAAGAAGTGATTTGAAGAGGCATCATGTTTCCAAACATTAGAGGTTCAGGAACTTGATGAAAATTCTCTCAATCAGTAATTTCTTGTGGAAAAATTGGCACGGTTAATGTGCAATATGGAGTGCACAGTTATCCTAATGCTGATGGGACCAAGCCATTTCAGACCAGAGGCGGAATCCGGGGCAGAACCGTGAAAATTATTGAAATTACTGAAATTACAGCAATTTGCACCTGTTGTCCAAGATCCCAATTTCCTCCTGCGTCAGTGTCTGGCCTGGAGTTACCAAGGCAGTGGTGCCCTCAGCGCAGCAGAGTGATGGCCCTTAGGGGAAATGGGATCTATTGCTTTGTTGACACCTTTACAGAAGTTGACAACCTGGATAGTGAGCTAAAATCCCATATTATTGTTCTGCATCCCATGTTTTTGATCAGGAAAAACGTCACGTTTTGACTCGCCAGCAACAGCAATTCTCACGCTCCCAGCGTCTGCAGTGGGTGTTTTATCTAACTGAGATTTAGAGGTAGGGCTCTCCAGCCTCATACACTCCAGTTTGTTGAGAACTGGAGCTAACAGGGCTCTGTTAGTCCTCAGATGTGACACTAAGCGGGGTAAAGCAGCAGAGGTATTGCCGAATGCAGTGAGGTATTTCCCTTTACAGAGCAGGCTGAAACGTGAGCGGGCTGATTTGCTGCGCTCTGGATGGCTTTGCAGCCTTTCAGCATTCATGGTGAACAAAGATGACAAGAAATAGAGGAAGATTAGCAAGCGACACTGAAAAAAAAATGGAGAAAATAACGCTCGGATTCCTTCCTAAACTACCAAACCCTCACCCAGATACTTCTGAAATCAGAGCAGGAAGCACATTTTGGGACACTCAAGCTAATCCCAGGCCATGCGGCTGGTAGTGTCACCAGGTTGGAAATACTTGGTTCAAAGCAGAAAGTTGAGACCAGAGAATATATTTTGATCTATCATTTGACAGATATTTGATTTTCTGACCTTCTCTTCGCATTTCCTCCTTATTGATGACAAGGATGTACTCAAAGACACCCCCCATGGTGCCAGATGTCATGAAGTGGGTGCCGTAGTCGTTGATGAATTTGGCATACATGCCATAGTTGTAGGTGTCTGGGAGGTCCTGCAGGGAGAGCAGCACATCTTCATCCAAAACAATGTTGTCCCTTCTCATCTTGAAGCGGGCTGTCTGCACCTTGGTCACAGCTCTAATGAATCCAACATCCTGCAGGTAAAGCAAAGAGGAGCTGCAGTCAACATTAATTTAAACAAATTAATTTCTAGTCTTCAGGCTTGCAGGGGAAAGCCTGAGTCTCTGTCAGTCAGTATATGCTGAAGGCATGAAAACAAGCCCGAGTTTAAATGAAATAATGGTAATTCTTTTTTTAAAGTCTCTCTTTTATGTGCTGTGGAGGGAGGTGGAGAGGGCTTTGGGGAGTTGGATACTCTGGGGGTTTTTTAAGTGACAAGTGAACACGATCAGACTTGGGCTCCACATGATTCCCCTCCCTTCTCCATTTCTGCCATTCCTTTTTCTGTTTTCTTTTCCATACTGTTTATTCCCTTTTTGCTTTTTTCACAGCCTCAATCAGTGACAAAGCACAAGGGTCAAGCCTGATGGAGGGAGAATTTCCTGGGTATACCACCACAGCTCCAAGACTCCACCTCCGTGTTCGCCATTGCTTTGGACAAGTCTCCACTGCAACATGAGCAGCCCTTTAAATGATTCCTCCAATAACTGATCATCATTTAGCTGCAAACATCATGTGAGTCTGGACAAGGGCACTGTAAATACTATAATGGTGCTCATTCCAAACAGCTTTTAAGGGCATTTTAACTCAGAACACCATCGAAGCAATTCTTCTTTATTGTTTTCTGTCAGCAGCCGCGGGAGAAGTGGAGATGGGGCACGGTAAATGTGGGAAATACCAGCACTCATGTTATTAGATTGGAAAGAGGTCATCACAGCCAGTCCATGATGTAAACCCTCTGTGAGAAGTACACCCCATTACCAGGTACTATTTTTTCAGCGTGGTATTTTAACCTCCTGTAAAAAGTAGCCTGTTTCCCCATCGCGAGGCAGCTCGTATTAATTTGAGCAAGATATATTTGCTACGGGAGATCATTCCCTGAGGATAATTGTTTTGATCAGCATCTTGATATTCCCTCCTCCCTCATCGTCACTTTTAAGCATTTTTTTATTTATGTGCTTAATGTAGCCATGAAACAGGATGGGGTGAGATGACATGTGCCGTGGCACTCCGTAATTCAATTTTATTCCCGCTCCCTGTTTGCTAAAACATACCAAGAACAGCAAACGGGATTACTAACGATCATACATTTGCAATTACATGAACAAATTAAGGTACAATTACCCTGTGTTAAAAAATGCAATTGAGAGAATAAACTGACATAAGTTACAGCCAGACCAAGCGATGCACAGATGATGCGACTGGAGCAGATGCGTCACGGATTTGATTGGGCTTTTTTACCTTTGCATCGTATTGTGTGAAATTCTTCAGGGATCCTTTGCCACCTGATAAAGTCAGGCCCAGGTTTAACTTGACATCTGTGCTTCCAGGCCCAATTCCAATGGTGAAGCCCATTGATTTGGATTTATCGCTTTTAAGGGCATCGAGCAGGTCCTTTGAATCGTCGTAAAACTCAAAAGTGAATCCAGAATCAGCGTGAGCCTCAAATGAAAGGAACAGACATTAATTTTTCAGGTGCTTCCCTTCCTTTTTAATCGCTATTTCTTGAAGGAGCTGATAGCACCTCTGTCGAAGCCCGTGATGCTCCTGACAGCACCAGCACTGACTTCAGTGATTGTGGAATAAGGAATTAAGTCCCGTGCCATTTCATGTGGAAATATGTGAAAAACGTGGATAAAGCCAAGCATTTTGCTTCATCCATCTCCAAGCAGGGGAGAGGTTTGTGTTTAGCCACTCAAAGCCAGAGCTGGTAATGGTACCTATTAAGACAGCCTGACACTTCCCATTATAAAAGCCTCCTTCCAGTTCCTTACAGCTCTGCCAAATCCTAACGATTTGGACTGAATTTTTTTCTTTCTCTCCAGCCTGCTTCTGGATGAATTTATTTAGAAGAAAGAAAAAATTCAACATCTATTTACTATGGCAAGGCTAGAAAACAAACATTGTTTTGCCTGTGTTTTAGAGAAGTGACCTTTTCCTTGACAGCTCTACTTTGCTGGCACGTGGAATCGAGCAGCTCTGCTGAATCTGGGCTGTGCCGTTTGCCAGCTCCGTAAAAAGCCAGCCCCAGTGCTCGGACTAAGGGACTAAGGGACTCTGCCTGCTGGGAAGACATGAAAGCTACTTGCATTGAGTAATATTTCCCAGGAATAATGTATTTTCATTCATTCATGTCACAAAACATGACAGATGTTCAACAGTGGGGCCAAGGCACCCACTTAGGACATGGGAAACCCAAGCTGAATCCTCGCTCTGCTTGGATCAGTGTCCAGCATCAGACGTGACCTCATGGGCTCCAGGTGTTGTGATCCATGGCGATGGGTCTCGGGATCCCTGTCTCACTCAGAATTTGGATTTATGCCCCTTGTAGCCACGCCACAGACATAAAATGCTTTCAAAGATTGAACCAGCAGCATCGGTACCATTTTACATACGGCCAGCTCCATCCCTCGAGAGGCAAGAGGCTGGTGCAAGCTCTGCAGCTCATTAATAGCAGAATTTAGAGAAAACACCTTTCCCTTGGCTCTGACTGGGCCAGAAGAAGCAGTGGGGATGCCTGGGTGATAAAGCACGTTAGTTCCTTGACGTGCCATAAACCAGCATTTCCACCATCGAGTCCCTGTTGAGGTACCTTAAAGACAACCTACAGAGAATGACAGGATGTACCTAATATCTTTGTGGGAAGTTTGGCTTTCTGCTGGGAAACAGCTGCTGGATGTGGCCTCCTGGAGCACTCACCAGGAACTGGTACACGTGGAAGTTGTAAGGCTTGCGGAAATACTTCTCGTCGTCTCCGTAGTACAGGCGCTCACAGGCGACGTCGTACTGCAGCTCCCGCCACTCCCCGTTGTACACGTACTCACAGAGCCCTCCAAAATATCCAGGGTCGTATATGTTCTGCCCCCCTTCCTGCGTTAGGATGTTGTATCTTGGAAAGAAGCAGCGTTCAGGGGGTTATCCATAGCTCCGGTTTTGTTTTCTCAGTCTCTGTCACAGGTTGTCCTGACGCTACAGGTCACCTATCCTCAGGTCTCCCGAGCAATTGGAATAGAACCTAAAGTTGGGTTGGGTTTGTTATCTTGTTGCTATCTCCTTCCCAAAGCTACCGGGAGACAAACAGCCATTTTGTTTCCAAGACATTAGTTTGGACTCGGATGCGAGAAATGGAGGAAATCAGTGAAGTTGCCCAGCCCCTCCCTGCAAGTACAGCTATGAAAGTCCCAAAGTCCTGGAATTCCTCCAGGTTCCTCTTGAGCCTAATGCATCTCATTGTCACAAAGTGCTTCCTGGCATTCTCTGCAATTATTTTCTCTCTTAATTTCATCTCTTTCTTTTTAATAATGGTCCCGTTTCTCAGGGTAGTTAACACCCTCCCTAGACATGAAGCCTGTGCTTTGCCAAGTCTGTCACTTATTATTCCTTATTCCTCCTTCTTCCTGCTCTCCAGCCCTCACAGCTGCTGCCCTCTGAAATCCCTCCTATTACTTAGTATTCCATGTAATTCCGTGGCCCAAAGTGAAAGCGTTATTCAAACTAGACAGCAGCACTGCTCTTCTCAACAGGGAACCATCTTTAGGATTAAGATAGCAAATGCCATTGCTTTTGTGTGCTCTGCAGGAGAAACACCTCAGAGAGCAGAATTCAACAGGGTTCTCAGTGAAAATTAATGCATGCCTTGTAAAACTTTGGATGGACCATCCCAGGCCCTGGGCCAGAGAGACGTTCGTCTCATGGACTCCAGAGAGTGTCCCATGGAGCTGATGGGAAAGTTATCCAAAGGCTGGCTCCACTCTCATCCTGTAGCCCATGTTCATAAAATCCTAGAATGGTTTGGGCTGGGAAGGACCTTAAAGATCATCTCGTTCCAACCCCTGTCACGGGCAGGGCCGTGTTCTCCAAGTGAAACTGAGCAGTAGCTTGGTTAAAACACAAGATTTACAACAAGAATGTCGCAGTGCACAATTTGCCTTTCGAGTTCTCCTGGATTTCTCTTTTGCCTGTATTACCTGATCAAAATTTGAAGCTGAACAGGGGAACGCTTTTTGTGAAGAGGAGTATTTACATATACTCGTGTGGAGCTCAGGCTCTCTGCCTCGAATCTGTGCTCTGAAGTCCTAAATCCTGGAGTTAAATCTCCTTAAGGATGAATGCCAGCAGGGTGCTGCATCTCCAAAGTCTGCTGTGTGCTTTAGTCTATTACTTTTAACAACTGGAGAAAGCTGTGAGAGAACTGGGGTATATTCTTACAGGAGTATAAAGAGGGCATCACAAGTACAGTGTGGCTGGGAGAGGCCAAGGTCAGGTAACGGATCTGAGACAGAATTTGAAATAAAAGCTGGAATGAACCCTCCTTGCTACCCATGGTCACATGGGACAGCACCTCCCCTTTGGGTTCTGCACAGCCCCCTATCAATTCATGGATCACAGCTATTACTAAGGAAGAGCAATATAAGAAACATAATCCCGTTTTGATTGCGAGAGGAGCAGCTATTGATTAATTACTCACCCTTGGACTGCTTTTTCCGCCCCTGGGATTGGGAACAGATGTTCACAAGGGCTTTCAATATCTTCATCCTCACAGTTATCCTCATCAGACCCGTCTCTGCAGTCTCTGTCTCCGTTGCACACAAGATGCCGTTTGATGCAGCGCCCTAAAGTGCACAGATGCAGGCGGTGGCTTATCCGCCCTCCAGAAATCCTGGCTGGCAGCTTGCACTGATTGTGCTGTTTTTCACCCGCATCTCAGGGCCACGAGGAGTCACGCTGGGTGTGGAACACAGCGCTATTCCCCTAGGAATTTGCTTTTCCAAGCTCCTGGGGGAAGGTCTTTGTGACCTAAACACAGCACAGAGTCCAGGCTGGCCGCTCCTGTGGGCTTCCATGGGGTGGGAATCAAGGTGAGGTCACCTCGCTGTCCTGACTTTATTTTCTAAAATTATGCTCTTGGAAAGTTGCTATAGGAATAGCTTCTCCCCTTGGCTTGAGGAAGTCAACTCCATCTTATTTAAGTGCAATTTTTCCTCTTCCCATTGCAGGAGGCATTTGGGGAGTTTATTGCAATAATTAGAGTGCAAGAATGGGTATTTGCAGGAAAGGCAATGTGGAAGGGCTTTTGCTTCCAGGAGTGTGGAGAAAGCCTTGAGGAGGGGACTGGCACTGCTTAATTTACCCCAGTGGAGTGATGATAACCTGCTCCAGCTGGTGAGCTGGTCACAGAGCTGACCCGTGGTTCCAAATTTCAACAGAATTTTCATTAAATGCTCAGGATGGAAGTTTGAGGCATTTGTGTAGAAACAAAAAATCTGTCAAGGCTAGTCAAAGTTTCAGAGAACAGCCGTTTTATATCCTAATCCTCAGAGCTGGAGATGGCTAAAAATAACTAAATCACCCCAACAGATTGTTGGTTGGATTGATGATTGAACTCTGTCCCTAGCAGGGGAGAAAGCGGCACGTTGCGGGAGCGTCGTGCCCGCGGAGGGGAGCGTGAGCGCACAGCACAGCAGTTGGAGCAGAATATTCCCACTCTCTTTGTTCCACTGAAATATTCACATTTTCCATGTCACACAGCCTCCTTTTCTCCCCAAACCCGAGTGTAACGTGGATGGATTTCTGTAAAAGTGTGAGGGGGAAAACGCTAAAGAGGGGAAATTTCCTGCTTTCTCTTGTACTGCTTCACCCTCCTGCTGCCCAGGGCAGGGGACTGATACCCCCAGGACCAAAACCTCTCTGGCAGGGGGTTGTGCCTGGTTCACTCACCTGTTCCCTCGCACTGGAAGTCCTGCCCACACCCTGGTGGCCCTGTGCACGTGGTCTCAGCTCGACAGGCTTGCTCATCCCAGAGGTGCCCCGCACAGCGTCGCCCTCCAAACTTTGCTGGCTGCACCAGCCGCCGGTACCGGTGCTACAGAGAGACACAACCACTTGCATCCCCCAGAAACATCACCTCCACAGGCCATAAAGCAATCAAAACTATGATTTTAATCTGTATTCCTGGTTTTGTGTGTGTGTGTGGCTTGAAGACTTTGGGCATGATAAACAGAGGAGAGTCAGCAGAGAGTTGGGAGCTCAGGTTTGCCTGGAGTTCAAGCACGTGAACTTAGAGGGGGCTGGGATGGCAGTTTTAAAAATATCTCTGCTTTATACCTTGGAAAAAGATGGCATTTTTCCAGCTGCATATGCTTTGTCCTGCAATACACCAGGCTCAGATGGACAGAGACACTAATTACAACACTGATCCTGCAACATTTCTGATGGATTATTAATGAGAATTGCTGCTCCTTAAACTAGGAAGGAAAAAAAAAAAAAAAGGAAAGGGAGAAGAGCCATATTATTCCATAACATTTACTGATGATATACTGCCTATAAGCACAGGAACAAAAAAAATGCAGGGATAACATAAGCTCAGTAGAAAGCAGAATTATGTCAGGTATTTGAAAATAAATTCTCAAGCTATGAAGACATATGTGAAATGATATAAAAATATGAGAACAGGAGCTGATGCATGAAGGCTGTTTCTAATCTCTTCTCACTGGACTATTTGCATTAAGAATCAGGGGATACTTAATTAAATCTGAGATAGAAAAGGAAGAAAGTCTTGGGCAAATATTCTGGCCTGATTCTTCCACCATTTGCCTTGATTTTGCTTTTCCTGTCCTGCTGCCTTGAATGAATTTATTCCCCAGTTTACACCAGGGTAAGTAAGAGCCTCTCCAGCAGAGGAGCATTTCCATCATATTTGGATGAGTTTACTGGATGCTTCAGAATGATGAATATGTATAATATATATAATTAATGTGTGTACATCCTCATCACAGACACATCTGAAGATAAATGAATACATTACAGTGGATCCTTACTTTTTTCTCTTGGCAAGGGAAGCAATCAGTCCATCCTGACCACTGGCTCAGCTGACAGTCGACAGGAGCTGGAGAATTAACATCTCTGCTGCTTCTTCTAGGGAGGGGAAGAGAGAGTGGTCTAAGGTCTTTGAAGCTGTGTTTTGAGGGGGGATGGAGGCTGGAAGGGGGGAAATTATCTGTGTGTGTGTGTGTTTTTCCACCAGGAAGCTGTTTTGTAGGAAATGGGAAGCATCCCAAGATGTCCCATCCAAGTATTCACCATCAGAATTGATCAGGGCCTGTAGGTGCAGTACCTGGAGATTGTGCCTTGGGTTTCCTGCTGTCCCAAGAGATCTTTGCCCTTTCCAATAGGCAGATTGCAATTAAATATACATATATATATATAGAGAGATGTATAATATATGTATATAAGACCAAACAACCTGAGTAAACAGAAGGAATGTAGTGAAGAGACAGCTTTTAAAGAAAAGCTAATTTTTTTGCCTTTCTTTTCAGAAGCACATCACAATCTCCAGGAGCAGGGATGTTTATCACTACTGAGCCTGTCTTGATGTCACTTTCTTTACACCGCTGTGAACTCACGGTCAGGATTTTTCCTGGCACGAATGAAATGAGATCCTGGCTTCCGTGGGCTTTGTGGAATGCTGGGAATGGCTGCACCAACAGTGCTGAGAGAACGAGGTACAAAGGATGCTGACAAAGAATTTGTTGGTTGAGTACTTCTACAGCAAAATACATAAATTCTGAGAAGAAGAAAATAACTAAAGGGATATTATAAAAGGAGAAAATGGAAAATCCTTCTCCTGCCTCCCAGCCCAGTCATTACAATCTCTGGTTCTGTCCCTACTCCTAAACCCTTCATTTCTATGAGCCATTTCTTTGTCTTGAGGAGCGATCTGTGGCATGCAAATACTTCCCTGCATTTGCCACAGCCTTCGAAGCATTTTGAGGGTTTATTCTGAGTCAGAACATTATTGTTTTTATTATTATTTTGGTGATTAACTAATGAGCAGTCTGTTTTACTTACAAGACTGCAGTCCAAAGAGAAATATTGATAATTAGCAGAGGTAGGGAGCTCATTGGGGATTCATCAGGGGCTGGGGAAGAGAGATTTACTAAATGAAAGCCGCAGCAGCTCAGTAAGGGAGCCCGTGGGTGCAGATCCGTGCGTGAGATGAAAACCCAGGAGCCTGCAGACGATCCCAGAGCGGGAGGACACGCAGGTATTGGTGCCTTCTTGCTCTGACAGGAGGATTTGTGGGCTGCATCCTTCAGCACTTTGCAAAGTACTTAATTGGCTCACCTTCGATTGGATTTTACATTTACCTCTTCATTATTCTGCCTTGTTTGATAAGTTCATCAAACATCAAAAATCTCGTCTTTGTTCATTTTCAAAAGGGATTATCGGAATAAGCCTTCATAATTAAGTGTATCACTACCACAGTTTTTTTCCTTTCCGCCTTCTCCTTGTCTCCATGTTCCAATTATCCCTGATACCTTTTTTTGATCCTTCTAAATCATATTTGCCTTTACAACAAGGCTGAAATTAATAGCTGTAGAAAAAGAAAAAATCCACCCATTTCCTTATCACGACACTATAGCTTTGGAAAAAAATGTAACTTGTTTATTCCTTTCCTCCAAAGCCCAAGTGACACTCGGATAGGTTAGAAATATTGTTCATGGAAAAAAACCTGAGGTATGAGAATCTGGCTCGGACTGAAAACTGGGTTATTCACAGGCACTCGTTAGCTTTGTGTTGTCAAATGTAAAATAATTATAATGCAAAAGAATATGAAAAATATTAAATCATAAATCATCCTGTATAGAGAATTCATTTCAAGTGCCCAAACCCAGCCTGGTAATTTCAGTAAGGAAGTTTAAGAAGGCTTAATAATCATCTGTAAAAGGAAAACCGTTGTGCAAACAGTTCCTTTAAGAAGGAATTACAATGCCTGGCTTGGGCTTTGGACAACTGCCAATTTTAATTTATTTTTTTTTCTGGTAGCTTTGTGCACATGCCTCAAGTCGGGACAAAACTGATGGGCTGACTGACGAGCTGGTAATTCCTGCATGGAAATCTGGGAAGAGGAGCAGACTTACCTTTGGGAAGGCAATGCCTGGAGCTCCCCGCACGCCGTGGCCTGGCCTGGTGTTAAAGCCAGCGAGCACACAGACAGGATCAAGGGACAGAGCTGACCCAGGCTCCTCCACATTGCTTTTCCATATGTAAATGTTTGCTATAGATCAGCTGCAAACCAAAGCTTTTAAGTTTTCAGGACTGCTGGAAGGAGCACGGAGCCCACCGGGCTCCGAAATGCTGCGGTAAATCATTGACAGCAGCACAGATCGAATCACAAAGAATCAGGACGCATCCCAGAGGCCTTTGCCCTTTTGGAAACAAATTCCCTGTTTTCTGGCAAGGAAATATATTAAACTGTGCAACTGTTTCCACATTAAAGTCAATCAAGTCCTATTGCAGCAGCCGTGTTTCTTGTCCAGCCTGCGCCCTCCTTTTAATTTGAAGGAGGAGGAAACTCGTGTTATTTCCCACAGTGACTTCACTGTAATTTTGATGTGTCTGGTTGCTGACCAGGGAAAAGCTTCCCAGTACAGCAAATTGAAGATTAGCACAAAATTGTGTTATGAGGAACATGTACCTTCCAGATACGCGAAGGAAATGTCAGTTCAGCTTCCTCCCCTTGCCAGCCCCATGAGGCAGTTTCCCACCTCTAAAGCTGATGTGAGTTATCCCCTGGCTTTTGGATGGCCCTACACAGCCACTGCAACGTGAAAATCGAATTCCTTGTTCTCTAAAGTGATCTGGGGGGAGGAAGATGTCCCCTACATGTGAAATTGTTGTGGCCATACCCTGTGCCAACCCATCTGCCTGTGGTGGCTCTGATGCTTTTAGCTGGGTGGCATCTTAGTGGATGTGCACAAGTGTGGGAAAGCAATACCACAGCAAGCAAGAACACCACAGGTTATTTATTTTTAAGGTAATATTCACAAGATGACAATATTTACTTCTGTTGTGTTAGAAGAAAATAAAAATGGCCGTGGGAAAGTCACTTGGTCACAGCCCAAGTTGCCTCATAGCTGTTTCCTCAAGCTTTCACAGCCTCCAAAATGCCCCTGAGGGCCCTGGGCAGGCACAAAAATGCACAAGGAATCTGTACCTTCATTAGGTATCAGTTGAAAAAAGAGTAAGAGATCTGTGGAGTCTTGTGTGTTCAAACAAGTGCCTGTTTCTCCCTGCTTTTTCTTCTGCGTCAGTGGGCTGAGATGCTTCGTGCATAAATGAAGTGCTCCCAGCAGACAACTGGAAGTTTGAACCTCAACAAATTCAAGAGAAAGTGTAATTATTGTAGGAAAGTCTGGTCTTGGGCTGTTGTAGCTGTTAAACAGACAGTGAATTGTCCTGTGTCCACAAAAGGCCGGGCTGGAGGTGTCATTTTGTGTATTTCCCAAATCAATTGCAAAGCTCATTTCAATAGCTGGTATTGTAAATGATCAAAAGGAAAGGACCTCTTAGCAGGTTATTTTCATGTAATTAAAGTTCAGAGTGACCCTGGGGCTTGTCTTTGCTAAACACTGAGAAATGTAGCACGGGGGTAAACTCTGTATTGAAATGAAATGAGAAGTGCCCTTCTGCGACCTTCGGGAGTACATTAATGCAATCCTTTACCTACTAATGCACTGCAGATGGGCTCAGAAAGTCCTTCTCCTCTCTTTGCCTGTGCAAGAAGAACTCCAATAAGGGGTTTAATATTTTTTTAATATACTATTAAACCTAAATTGCTTTTGCCTGGGAGAAAAAGTAGGGAAATGTGACTGGCCTGAGGCGATCCCCCTCGTCACCTCCCCGTTACACATCGCAGCCTCTCTGCAGGTGGCTGTTAAGACAGAGTGACATAAAAAGGTTCTAGCCATGCTTATAGAGGTCTGGTGGGGATGCACCCCACTGCCTTCCACCCAAACCTGGGCTGTCCTGTGATACAAATGGCTGTTTTGCACAGCCAAGTGCCTCCTCAGCATCTAAGCAAGGCTGTCGAGGCATTCTATCTTCTCTTTTCTGATAGCAGCATCAGAAACACCCCCAACATGTAATGGGAGTTATTTGTGGCACATCTCCCAGGTAAAAGGCTGGGCTGGTTTGTGCAATCAGGCACGACACCAATTTCTCACTGATAGGTGAAGTCATCTGGAGGAGAGGCGTGCGGGAGAGATTTAAGCAGCCAGCAAGGCGCTCCACGTTAGAGGTGAAATTAAAGAACCTTTCTCAGATGTGTTATGTTCCAAAAGTGGTATACATATATAAATCACCTGTGGTTCCATTTAGAACGTTGTGAATTGAATGTGTCTAAAATGTTTGTGTTGGATCCTTGACTCCAAACCCGAATTAAGTCTCTGGACCTCTGGCTTGCAGTGCTGGCCGTGCTGGCCATGGTGATGCAGTCACCTTCAGGAGGACGAGCCATGAAGTCTTCAGGAGCATGGAAGAAGGGCTGTGAGCAGGCTGGGGGGGGCAGTGGGCTCGCATCATCACTTTGTGGCTGTTCCCACCACAGAGCTCTTTCCCTGGCACCGAAGAACTCTTCAATTAAAAGACGCACAACTCCTCGCTCACAACCCTTGCACACCTAAAATCAGGGGCAGATTATCTCGGTGTAAACAAACTCCACGATAGCAACACGGGATTTTGTTCCACTTCAAAAAAGTCTCCACTTCAAATGTGTTTGGCCCAACAAAGGGAATTAATTTCTGCCTGAAGAGTGCATTGATCTTTTAGGTATTACCTGAGCAGCCTGTGGGTAACGTGGCTTGATGCACAAGCCTAGCCCCAGGGTGAAGTTGTAATGTGTATAACACAATGTTATTGTCATCCAGCAATTTGCATTTGTTCCTTCTTCATATCTGGATTTTTATTTTTAGTGTATTCATACGGCTTTTGCTGCAAGGGATACAGTTATATAAAAAAAAATTCATCCTTTTTTTATGCCAATATTCTATTTATATTTTTTGTAGTACATTATTCATGCAATACTGTAAATCTGAATTTTGTTCCTGGCTTGAAGACCATGAACATCTAAAGGCAGCTCTTTTTTATTCTATTCAATCCATCCTACCCACAAAGTTGTGATGTGACTGACACCTGCCACGTGCTGTTTGCTCTCTCATGGCTCACCAGGGAAAAGGGCAGAGCAGACAGCCTTTTATTCAGGGGTGGTGGGGATTTTTTTAAACAATACGGAGGTTGTTGCAATGTGCAGAGGTTACAGAGAGCTGTGTACAGAGCTATGGCAAGATCAAGAAGCTGTGCCTCGCGGTTGGAGCTCTGCCCTTGGAAAGTTTGCTGTTTCACACGTGCTTTTGCAGCACACATGGGCTTTTCTCAGCTCATCCTCTCTTTCTCTGCACAGCAGCTTGATAAAAGAGCTTCTGTTTTGCCAGGGAAGCCAAGCTGGCTAGCAAGGTCTTCAGCTCGGAACTTCAGAAATCAGAATCCCAGCGCAGATGTCATCAAGAGAAGGATTTAGATTCAGAGATGGCTTTATGTTGTCGAGCAAGCAGGGGAGCTGAGTAGAAGCATGAAGGAGGACAAGGTTTGGTACAGCTCATCCCGCAGAGCAGGTGCTGTGATGATGTTCCTGCAGTTCAGAAGGCTGCATCACAGCAGGAAAAGGCTGCTGCGAGCTGTGCCTGACTTTGCTCATCCCTGGTGTCAGAGAGGGGACAGCAAACGCTGCTGACCATCCTCTGACCACCAAGCTTTTCCTCTGTGCACCACTTCTGCATCTCGTTTCCTCAGGTACATCTGTTTTTCGTCCCCAGCTTAAATTCTCCATGCGACGTCGTGCTTGTCTCTCAGTTACTGAGACTGGCTGTGGAGAGAGGTGGAAAAGGTCCACCCAAGGACCAGAAGATGACCACAGCCCTAGTGCTGGACCTGCCAGTCCCCATTTGGTGCCACTGAGCCCAGAACTGCTCCGATAAGGCATCTTCCACCAGAGGAAACGCTTAGATTTAAACACACGAGGGATTTTATTGGCTATATTGCTGGAAAAAAAGTGCACACTTAATTGTGGGATCGGGGCCATACTGCAGAGACAGCCGTGTGGCTTGGACAGATAAAATACCTGACACTTTGCAAGGCTTGTCAATTCATTTTCTTGAGTCCTACAGCGCTTTGATGGGGCTGATCTTAAAACTTCTAATGGAGCTGTGTGGGTACCTCCACGGGCTCCTGAACAACCCTTGTCCTGGCCAGTCACAGCAAGTGTTGGCTTTTGGAATGCAGGGATCGATAATACTGCATTTTCCCAAACCCCTCGTTTCTGGCAGTAATGCAAGACAGAGCAAGCGGCTCGACGGTGGAACAAGCGATCCTATTTCCCCCTCTGCTGGAAAGCCACGATATGACCTCCAGGCAGGAAAAGGGTGAGATTCCAGCCATGCTCGTCCCTGCCCATGGCGAGGGCTTGGAATGAGAGGATCTCCAGCATCCCTTCCAACCCAAACCATTCAAGAGTTCTACGGGATGTGCAGGGAGTCAGGTTGGGGAGAGTGTCCTGGCCCTCCTGGGAACAGAATAAGGCGTTAAACCCAAGCCAAATCCTTCCCTAGCACAAGGCTGTGCCCTGCTTTCCATTTCCCCCATTTCTGGGGAGTTTTCAGGGGTTTTTTTTGGAGATATGGACCCTACTGCCTTTTCCCAGTGTTGTGCCATGTGTGGGGCTGGCAGCTGTGACAAAGGAAAACAACTTGTCAGACCATCCCCAAACTAAAATATCCTGACACTGGGCTAATGTTATCACCAATTATGTCACTGCCAACACCTAAATCTTGTTGTCTTCCAAAAAAGACTGGATTGCCCCAAAATTGCACTTGTGCAGTGTTTGATGTTCACAACACCGTAGCTGCCCCATGCTCTCCGTGCAGCTGTCATAGCCCAGTGTGATTTATGGCAGCCCTGGTGAGGCTAGTGGGGTCCCACAGGGCTAGCCCTCACAAAATGCATGTTTTAAAGAAACTTTTGTCATTTTACTTTAATTTTTAGAGCGCACATGGAGGAATCTGCCCTGTCCTTTCCCTCAGGGCTGCGGCTCTGAAGTCAGAACCTCCTGATTCTCCAACAGTGCTGTAATTCACGGCCTGTGTTCATACCACTGGGCGGGTCATAAATCCTCCCCAGCTACCTGTACACAAAGCTGGCATTGATTCCCATCACGCTGCGACTCCAGCACTGGCTTGGGAGACTTCCCTGCCAGCTCCCAGCTCAGCAGGACCCCCCTTTCTTCTCCAAGACCTCCAGGCTGTAGCAGGGCTTTTCATGTGGTGAGGAACCAGACTCATGCTTCCAGTCATGTCTCTGACAAATAAGCCTTTTTCTTTGCTTCAGTTTCTCTTCCTGTTATTTTTCAGCTCCCCTCAAGTCTGGCTCTGGAAAGCAGGGTCAGTTTAGGCTGTGAGAGCATCAGTCCCACTCCTGAAGGCATTAGGGGTGCTTGGGGGAAGGATTTGTCCGATGCCTATGTGCAGAGGGGGCTAGAACAGAGGGGAATGGCTTCAGACTGAAGGAGGGCAAGGTTAGATCAGATATTAGGAAAAAAAAATCTTCCCTGTGAGGGTGGTGAGGCACTGGCACAGGTTGCCCAGAGAAGCTGTGGCTGCCCCATCCCTGGAAGTGTCCAAGGCCAGGTTGGATGGGGCTTGGAGCAACCTGGGATAGTGGAAGGTGTCCCTGCCCATGGCCGGGGGTTGGAATTGGATGATTTTTAAGGTCTCTTCATGGTTTCTTTTCCAGGCATCTTATTGGGAACGATCTATAGGAGAGGGGCTGAGTCTGGTTGTGTGGGATTAGGGTCAGCTCATGAGTATTGCTCAGGCTGCCCGTGGCTTCCTGCCCTCCCAAGCCCCATCAGCAGCCACCTCTGAGTGCCACCAGCCCCCTGGCTCCGTGCAGCAGCTGTCTCTGCTCCAAGGAAAACACCAAGCACTCCTGAAGAAAGAGATGAAATAATATTTGATCAGTTACGGAGGGAAAAAGGAAGTCCTGAGGCTCTCATCTCTCTTCTTGCCAAGCTAACCAGCCTTGCTTTTCCTGGGAGACATGCTCTGTAAAAACATGGGCTCAGTGTTTGGACAGATCCTTTCAGTCTGCTCTCCAGGGCAGAAATACCCGGTGATAGGAGAAGTCTTGTTTGCCCTAATTTCACTGGCCTGTCCTTAGGACCCTGGGGAGCAGCTCACCACGGAAAGGAGCTGCTTCGCCAGGGAGTATGTGTGAGCTGCAGCAAGGATGACTGTTTTTGCTGGGCTCTGCTGTCCAGAGATGAAGGAAACACTCGGTTCCTCTGGGGAAATGTCTGGTTTAATCACTCCAAGGTCTCTGGCTTCGCTGTGGGGAAGAGCATGGTGCAGGCTGGACTGGTGCAGAAGGGTGGGTGTCCCCTATGGGGAGACCTAAGAATTGGGGTATGATTTACTGCTGGACATGGCGGGGCTCCTCATCTCTCCTCAGTTTTGCTGGCCCCAGGTCTGATTAGGGATTTGAGAACACAGGGCGGGGTGGAGGTTGGAACTGGGTGATCTTTACAGCCCCTTCTGACCCAAACCACTCCGAGATTCTTTAAACTCCCAGGGATACGGACACTGTACGGACACATGGGCGCTGTGGGGACACCCGTGCCGAGGGCAAGCGCCATCCTTTCCCTCACAAAGCAATCCAAACCTGCTCCCTCCCTTTCCCATCCCAAGCCTGCCGCGGCGCTGCCATTTGCGGTTCAGGGAACCTGATCTGTGGGTCAGGTCAAGGGCTGCTGCTGGGCAGGCTCAGCCCAGCCCAGGTGAGGCTCTCCCCGCCCCGGGGGCAGACCCAGCCTCAGCCCAGGTGCGTTCAGGGCTCGCTCCGCCTCGCCCGGCGTGGCTGCGGGACGGGCGCCGGAGGGAGAGCAGCTGTGGGAGGCAGGGCACGGCACGGAGCATGCTGGGCTGAACCGCTGGAGCCGGCCTGGAGCAGCGAGGGATGGACCTGGTAACTCCTGGGGCTCTGTCTCCTCTGCACCCGGCCTGGGGGAAGGATTCCTGCTCGGTTTTCTGCTGCTGGTGCATAGCTCGGGGCTGTTCTCTCCATGGAGCGCCGGGAGCAGTTTATCCCGGGAGTGAGGGAGGTGCTCGCTCTCATGGCCGCTCCTGCTCTGTGTGGAGACCACACAGATACCGCTTTGCTGCCCCAAAACAGGGGCCCCCAGTGCCTGCTTTCTTCCCCTCTCACCCTGACGTGAGCTGCAGTTGTGCCTCTTAGTGTAACAAAGAGGAGAGTTGGGTTTTATTTATTTATTTTGGTTCTGGGAGAAGCCGGCGGGTTAATGAGTCGATGATATCTCTGGTCAGCCTGCCCGAGGTGCCTGGGCTTGGCTCCAGCAGTCCCACGCCAGGGCAGAGGGCAGCACAGATTAAACATTTACCCACCAGAGCTCCCTTGGGAATCGAGATAAAGAATGGAGTAAGCCAGAAAAATTCCAGGAGGGGAACAGGCAGTGCTTCCTCTCGGCTGTCCTGCCTGTCGCATCTTGAATGGGGTTTATCTTCCTGTGTTGATTCATTTTAGAAAACCAGCTTCAGGAAACTAATGAGAATCAGTTCGATTTGGTTAGTTAATGGAAAAGAGAAGCTCTGGGATGACCTTATTGCAGCATTTCAGTACCTGAAAGGGCTGCAGGGGAGCTGGAAAGAGACTTTTGACAAGGCCCTGGAATGACAGGATAAGACTTCAGACTGAAAGGGGGCAGGGTTAGATCAGACATTAGGAAGAAATTCTTCACTTGGAGGGTGGTGAGGCCCTGGCACAGGTTGCCCAGAGAAGCTGTGGCTGCCCCATCCCTGGAAGTGTCCAAGGCCAGGTTGGATGGGGCTCTGAGCAACCTGGTCAGTGTCCCTGCTCATGGCAGGGGGTTGGAACAAGATGATCTCTAAGGTGCCTTGCAATCCAAACCATTGTGGGATTCTACAGTTCAGATTCCTTTTGGTTAGTCCAAGGTATCAGCACAAACCTCCTGCTGGTGCTCCTTCTAAAGGGCACCCTTATCACAGGCTTCAGCTGAGCTTTATTCTGCTTCCTAGACTGATCTTGATGTTGGAAGAGCATTTTATTTATAGGGAGAAAATATGGAACGTTTAGCTGCCCCCTGACTCTGTAATGCTGCTGTCCCCTGACTCCTTAATGCTCACAGCTTTCCGGCCAGTGGAAGTTTGTTTCCTTTTTGCTCTCTTCCCCCTCTCATCTTGCGTGGGCTTTTGCCAAATGTAGTATTATTCACAGTCAATTATTTGGCCAGATGTAGCTGTAATACACATCGTGAGCTTTTGGCAGCCCTTTCAATTTATTAGTGTATTCTCCCTGCTTGTCAGCTGGTCTGATTTTCCGGGGACCTGAGCCCTCCCTGGGCTCCTGGGACACCGGGACTCCACGTGTGTCCTGCCTGTGACCTGCCCAGCACCGTGTCTAGGCTCAGCATCTCCCTGGGCCAGCTGAAGGTGCGTGGGTTGAACGGGAGAGCTGCTTGGATGGGTTTGTGGTTTGAAGCAGCCCCAGCTCTGATGGAAAACCATCCCTGCAGAGACCGGGAGAACTTGTCGCACTTTGGAGGGTCTGGCTAAGCTCGGCCCTGTGCAAGGAAACAGCATCTGCAGGAGCTTTCTGGGGAGGGATGGATTGCCCAGCTGGGTGTGAGTGTGCAGAGGTGGCCATGGGGTGCAATTTAACCCCATCCACCCCGACAGTTCCCTGCAGTTGGCTGGGGGCCGTATGCATCCCCTTTGCCCATGAATATCCCAGCAGGCTGCGCTCTGGGGGAGCCATATCCTAGTGAGGGGCACTGGGAGTGCATTCAGCACAGATAATCTCCCACTTCAGAAAGCAAATCAGTTGAAGCTGGCATTTCAAGGCAAGAGGAACAACAATTTGAGGGGGGAAAAGGGAATCTTGTATCCATCCGTCTTTGATTGATCTTCGGGCCAATCTTGTCACGGCCCATTTCTGTCACAGCCGGTGCCAGGGAGAGGCCTGGCCAAAAACCCCCGTGTCTGCCTCACCTGGGGCACACTGAGACAAGCAGGTACTTTTTCCCTTTCTCTTTTGTCTCTGAGGGCGCTGATGAGGAACTGTTTGCTGCAATAAAAATCAGCAAGGGGAGGTAAACAGCGCTGAACTTTTCAACTGCTGCTGCAGCAGCACATGCAGCAGCTCCCTGCGATTGCATTAGGGCACCTCGCTGCTTTATTTCCTGTCTGGCATCGCTGGAGGGATCGGGTGCGTGTGGGATTTTAAAATTTTTTTCCCCCCAAAATCTGATTCATCCTCCGTGTGCCTCTGGAAGCTCCCATTCCCATGGCTCGCCGCTAGATTAGCCTGTCTGGGCAGCTCACAAAGCATCAGGCTGCTGACCACTAATATGAAATATAATTGGAGCAATTCAAACCTCTCCCCCAAGGGCTGGTTCTTTACATCATGTACTACCCTGTGAAAGTAATAAAGTCAGTGAAAGGGGTTATTCAAGAGAAATTGTCAGTGTTTAATAAATCGTGCAATTAAATGCAATAAAACCTCAGTATGCTATTCATCTGTTCTGTCTTAACACTTAAGGCTGGGGCTTTTTTCAGAATAACGAAGTTCTGTCCTAGATAATTTTTTCCAATTTCCTCATTAGACAGGTTTTCGTGAAGCCTTGCACTGAACTAAGCTGCCAGAGCAGAGCACCTAATGTAATCATGGCATATAAAAAGTTATAGAGCAGTTCAAGGACTTAAGTAGCTCATAAATTTTTCTTCATATTTTCTCCCTAGTTCAGTTCAGGGCTGAATTTAAGCCACGGCACTGCAAGGCAAAAATTGTGGTCCCTTCTCTCCAGCGTGGGATGGTGGGACACAGGGGAGTGAGGGACTGAAACAAAATGTTCTTGAAGTGCCCTTTTAAACTGCACTGTCTCTGATTAGCTCCCTTTCTTCAGGAACCTGGGGTCTGGTAACTGCGTGGGAGAGGAACTGAGCGTCACAGCCAGTATCCATCACCTGCACTGGGAGATGCTTTTGTTGTCTCTGTGTGCCACATGCTTGGGTTGCGTGTCCTCTGCTTCCTGGGGTGGGATTAAAGGCAAGGGGAGAAGCATCCAAAGAGCCTTGGGGACCCTGAGCTGAACCAGCACCATGGAGGAAGAGCATTTTGTCCCAGGGGTCATTTGGAGTGTACCATCGAGGAGGATATTCAGTGCTTCTCTTCCCATGGTGGAGTTTTCTCAAGGAGGATGGGGATGGACTGGGCATCTCTGGAGCAGCACTGGCCTCTCCCCTGTTTGGTGCTCGTGTACTGAAAACAAAGTGCAGCTTTCATACCCAGCAGGTGCGTAAACAGCATTGCAGCACCTCTGCTGGGAAGGTCTGACACTGAATTCAGTGTTTGCCAGATCCTCACAAGGGATATCCTCCATCACTGGGTGACAGTGGGGAGAAGGAGGCATTTCCCCTGGCCACACCAGTTCTGCTTGGTTTCCATGCTTTGCTCCTGCATTTCCCCCCTGTTTTCAGCTCTTTTATCTTCACCAGAAGTGATTTGTAAGCCTCTGGAGGATCCTTCGAAAGAGCAAATTCTCCTCCACTGCTTTCAAATTTTCAACCAGGATCAGCATATCCTTGGTGACCAGGGTTGAGCGCGCAGCCTCTGTCTCTCTGAAAACAGCATGAATGTTTAACTTGCACGTTGCCACCTCTGTAAGCAGCTGTTCTGTGCTCTGCTCTCTCCCCTCACCCAGGAAGGAGTGACTGATTTCAAAGCCCTCCGAGCAAAATTTCAGAATGACTCCAACCTGGCCAACGAGCTGGGGCAGAAACCTCCCCCGGAGGTCGCCCCCAAGCCTGGCTCTGCAGGGAGCACTACGTCCAGCCCGCTGCCCCTGACTAAGAGACAGCTGAAAGTATCAAAACCTGCCCACCCCAGCTCCCAGCCCTCTGTGCTCACCCAGCACAACCCTTTGGCACGGCCCCAAGCCAGGCTGGGTCACAGGGAGCGGATGGGGCACAGCAAAGAGCACAAGGGCAACACCTCAGAGAAAGAGCTGAGTTCTCCCAAGAGCAGCTCAGAAAAGCCTCTGCTGTCCTGTGGCACTGACCAGCAAGGATCAAGCCAAACAACTCCAGAGGACCCTCGGCTCCCAGATTCTTTCCAGCATGTCCTACAGATCTGGGAAGAGACTTTATCCCGCAACGAGAAAACAAGTCCAAGACTCCCAACCCAGCGGGCAGCAAACTCAGCTCCTGCTGTATCAGGCAGTGACAGGATGCAACCCTCTGGAAGGTCCCCTGTGCTGGACTGGCGTGCCCAGAAGAAGGATGCTTTGCTTGGCAGTGGGGTAGCTCTTCCTCAGGCTCCCAGAGGACACAGGAGCTCTGATGGAGCAGGTGCTGAGGGTGTGGTGGCATCTGCATTCTGCCAGTCGGGTTATTATGCACCAAGAGAGCTACCTCAGCACCAGAAAGGTATGGTAAGGGGTGTTCTTAACACTGGATATATAAATATATGAGTATGTAGGTGCTCTGGAAGTGCAGGATACAGCAGCTGGAGAGAAAAGCTCCTAAGAATTGGGACCCCCAAACAAGAGGCCAAACTGGCCCATTCGAAAGCTCTGTTCTTTTTCTGGGGGTCCTGGAGATAAGAAATGGATCTCAAACTGCTGCTCAGCTTGCGTAAGGGGAGGGTTCCCCATATCCAACAACTTTTTAAAACTCACTCTAAGAAATTGTCTGCATTTTGAGAGTAGGATGAAGACTGAGGACAGGAGAGCGTCTTAGTTTTGGTGTGCTTTGGCCATTTGCAATCCCAAGGTAAATGTGACTGCACACAGATGTGAAAGGCTTGACTGGTCTGCAAAGACAGTTTAATTCTAATTAAAATAGCTTAAACCTGAATCCCCCCACTCTGCACCCTCCCACCTTTGCAAAAGGTCATACTTAAGATCTGAGAATATATTTCTTAGAGAAACTGGTTCTAGGAAACTCAGAGGCTGTGAAGGTCCCCTTGCTGACGTCACACTGGGTGATGAGGCACTGAAAACCTTAAGTCTTTGTTTACCCTGGAAAGCCACCTCGCCTGGGCTGAGCACTGCAAACAGCCGTGGCTCTAAATCCTGGAGGATTAAACTGTTATCAGCACAGAAAATTGGGCTGGTATTTTATGATCCAAAGGAAGGGAGCTGTCGAGAACTGAGGGCCCAGCATGGTTCACATGGTAAAAAATCTGTAAAAATGGACATTTCCATTTGTTCTGCCATTCTGGTAAGGTGGTGAGAGACCCCCTGTGTGATGGGGATGCTGAAATTGGGAGGGGGCAGAGCCGGTTAGAAATGTCAGTATAACAACTAATGATCCTGCATGGATTTTTGCTTAAATCAGGGCTAATTGCTGCCTGTCCTTGTGCTTCTCTGGAGCAGAATCGGAGCCTCCCTTCTGCCAGCCTGGAGCAGGAAAATGGTCTTACAGCCCTGGGAGCAAGTGGCCGAGAATTAAACCTCTCCCTTCAGCTGAATCCCTGGGTCCTGCCCCTGGGAAGCCTCCAAGACCCCCAAAGTTTGATCTCAGTGCTTTCCAAAGCACCATGCCTTCGGTCCACAGAGGAAATGAAACAAGTAAGAGATATTCAGTCTTTTTCCCCCAGATCTGTTCTACAGAAAATGAATTAAAATGTGCAGTTTATTGACATCTGTAAGGCTGCGATTTCAAGCGCGCAGAAAAAAAGACATTGTTACTTGTTTATAACTTCTTCCTCAACTGTTAATAAGAGCCCAGCAGTTCCAGTGGGGCCGATTTTTGCTCTTAATCTGGAAAAGGGATCTGGTTTTCCAGGCTGGACGCCATCCCATGCTCAGAAACCCGCTTCCCTCCCAACTGCAGCGTGTTGAGAGCAGTTTACAGCTGGCTGTAAAGCAGCAGCAGCTGCCTATGAGCTGAGCTGATCTTTATCGCTCCTCTTCAATGGGAAATGCCTTGACTCTGGAGCACACAACTGTGGGAAGGCACAATAAAATTGTTAGAAAATAGTCTGCTAATCCCCCCCACTTCTGTTTTAAATACAACAGAGGACAATGTCGTTAAGTGTTCCGACATCAAGAAATGCAAAAGTTCAGTTTCCCATAATAAAACCCCCTTGATGTTGCATAATAGAATATTCTGGACCACTTATTAAGCTGCTAAGTGGTGTTTCTTTATAGATACGGGCTTAATTACAGCCAGATCTTTAGGCACAACTTTTGATGAATTCAAAGGGAGCTCCTTTTGTAAGAAGGGCTCTGCTAAAGTCTCTTTGGCTTTACAGTGCCAGTGCTTATTGGTGTGCCCTGGCTTTGATAAGAACGAGAGGGAAAGAGATTTTTTTTTCACTGAAACTCTTTTCTAGCCTACTTGCCTTTTCTAAATATATTAATTTGAAGGCAAGGAACTAGTTACATTTATATGCCATCATCTCCATGCCCTCCCAATACTGCTCAGTTATCGATCCCTAGAAAGCCTGGGGTTCGTTGCCTGGAAACATGAAATTATGGCATATTAACGGGGCCACGTCCCCAGTTTCTGCTGGCAACCCCGCGTCACGCCTGCCTTTGTGTGCGGCGAGGAAGGGCTGTCCCTGTCACACCTCCCACGTGCTCTGTGGGAGCGTGGGCTTGCCTTCCAGCACTAATCCTCTGTGTGTTTTTGTGCAGCTGCTGGAGAAGAGGATTACCTGACCCCCGAAAGGTGAGCCTGGGGAGAGGCAAGGTGTGGCTCGCAGGTGACGGGAACATCCCCATCCCATTTCCCGTTCAGCCTGGAGGGAATGTCCTGCTCCTGCAGGCAGCGACTTGCTCCGGGGGTTGTTCAAGGAAGTGGAAGTGTGCAAGGCCAGGTTGGATGGGGCCCTGAGCAACCTGGTCTAGTGGAAGGTGTCCCTGCTTGTGGGAGAGAGAGGGTTTGGAACTGGATCATCTTTAAGGTTCCTTCCAACCCAACCCATTCTGGGATTCTGTGATTGTGTGAGAAGCTCAAAGCTGTCTGGGATGACCCTCTCCTAAAGGAGAAAGCTTCATGCCTGTTTTCTCCTGTGAGCTCTTAAAGCCTCACGGAGAACCATATCTATTTGTCTTTAGGTCTGGTTTAGCTGGTTGGGAAGGAGAACACTGCCAGTGCTTTAGTTGCACAGTCATCGTGCCCCGTGTGTGTTTTTTGCTTCCTGTTTGCTGTGTACTCAAGGTTTGTGTTTTTAGAAAAGAGATGCTTTTGAGAGCTGTTGCTGAAACAAAGCCCTGGCATAACCAGCAGGTGTTGGGGGTTTCTTTGCCAACAGCAAAGGAATTTGTACTCCTGCAGGATTCTGTGATCCTGTGTTTGTGCAGCCAGCACAACCAGGGCACAGGAGCCCCTGCCCTCCCTCACCATCCCAACCCCTCAGCTGTCTCCACATGCTGAAGTGAGGTTTTTATTGAGTGGTGGTCCAAAATCTCTCAAGTTTGTCTGAAACATCTAAAAAGTCTTGCAGACAATTCTTTGGTATCCTGACTTTTTCTGGTCTCTGACTTGTCACGAGTGGCTGTGCAGCAGCCTGGGTTTTGTACAACGAGAACAGAAAAAGTGGAGGAAAATATTCATACACATGTTTTGTTCTAGTTGTGAAAAGGGGAAATGGAACAGCTGAACCAAAGCAAAGAGAGGGGAATTCTTAAAATACTTTCTGTGCCCAAACAACTCCTCCAGCTATCGACAGCACGTTGCTCTTGACATCATGAGGTGCTCCTGACAGCGTGGGCTGGTGTTAACTTTTAACCTGTACTTGTCAGAAGAGAACTGGTCAAAAAATAACCTCCTCCAAAGCTGTTCTGCACTGCAAGAAGCTGTTCCAGCAATTTAATGCAGCAGGATTAGCTGTCTTGCTCCAACACTTGTGATATGGTCTTTACAATAGGTCACTTGTTAAACATTAACCGTGTGATAACAGGGGAAATTAATTAAATAACTCTGGCATAAAAGCGAAATAACAGCAGTTTGGGGATGGAATTCCCCTCCTCAAAGCCTGGAATGAGGTCTGGTCTCTTAGAGACCCTGACATAGTTTCACGTGCTGACTGTTTCTGATTGCTCGTTTGGGGATAAGCACCCCGTGGGACCAGCAAGGCAGTGTCCCCAGTGCTGGGGGGCTGCAGGGGACAGCACGGGGCTGGGGCAGCCTCTGCTATCAGCACAGCCTTCTGCTTGACTTCAGGGGTTGTTTCTTCCTCTGATTTCACTGCTGCCAAAGTGCACCTGGAGCTTCTTGTTCCTCGTGTTCTGGTTTGCCCTTAGTCCTTGCTCTGTTGAAGCCGAGTTGTGACAGTGGGGTGATTCCAGGAGAAGCAGACCCTCCCTGGGGTTTTTTACAGGCTTTCAGTTGCAAGAAGGAAGTTCCCGCTGGAATTCTTCCCGGTGCTCTTTCCCCACCTTACGCTGTCCCCCCACGTGTGTTACAAGCCGTGTCTTGCGCATTTGCTGCTTCCCAGTACATTCCTAAAATGCCAAAAACTCTGCCACTGTGGGCGGAGGGGAGAACTGGTGGATTCGCCTGGGTAACTCGGGAATGCTGGGTTTTCCCCCTGCACCTACTCCCAAATGACACTAACGTGAATTTCTGGAGGAGGAAAGGAAGAAGGAGGAGAATGGGGAGATGGGAACCGGGCTGGGAAGCCCAACACTCGAGGCTGTGTGGTGCTGGAGCTGCGGTGCTTCCCTTCCTCCTGTGGCTGGCACGTGCCACTCGCAGTGGTGGCATGGAGTGGGTGGCTTGATAAGCTCAGGAGCAGGACCTTTAAACGTCCCCTCTGCTATCTCTGCTTTCTCTTTTGTTCCCTTCCACGAGAAGCCACGTGCCAAACAGTGCAGCTGGGAATTGTTATCAGTTTCAAAGTACCTGAGTAGGCTTGAAAAATGCTGAGATTTCCTGGTTTGGTTTTGTTGGGTTTTTTTTGTTCTGTTTCTACTTGAGGGATTGCTGTAGGCAGGAGACTCTAACCCTGGTAGGAAGACTCCTGATGTGCTTTGAGCCCTCTCAATGCAGCCTGGCCTCCCAAAGGACAAGCAGTGGGAGCGTGGAGTCGAGGGGAAGGTTCAGCTGAGCCCTGCCTCTGCCACAGGTCTCCTCTCCCTCCGAGGAATTCCTGATTTCACTTTGCTTTTTTGTAGGCTCGCTATCAAAGCACTTGATTTCCTTGTCCTTAAGATGAATATTTTTTTTTCATACTACTAAAAGGGACAGGGGAAAAAAAAAAATATTTTCTCTCTTTTTCATCTTCTCAGTGCTCAACTTGAAGAGCGGAATAATTATGAAGAAACCCCGATGTACCTGAATCAGTCTGGGGACACCACAACCTTGTGTGTCATTGAAGGTACTTTGAAAGGCAGGACGGTGAGGTGAATCATGTGCTAGCTGGGAAAAAAAACCCTTTAAAAGAGGAAATAATACAGCTTCTTCAGGCTGAGAAAAGCAGCTGTGCAGTGGTCTGGGATAACAAGCATGATTCTCTGTCCTGTCCTTCTGTGCAGTGTCAGGACTCTGGGGCACAGACAAAAAAAAGTTAAAATTTTGGGGGTGAAATGATGCTTGTAGTAAAACTCAGTGGGGAATATCAGGAGAGAATAAAAAGAAGATAGTGAGGCAAACCTCAGCATCTTCTTGGGAACAGAAGGGCACGGAGCCCAAGACTTTTCCACCTCCACCAGTATTTTTTCCCAGTATAATTTTCTCCATCAAAGGTGCCACTGCTCTGCTTTTACATTTTCCACCGTCACCTCTTTTGGGGGAGGTTATTTCTGCCATGTTGCACTGATTTTCTCTCCCACTAGGAAGGGAGCCAAGCAACTCCCTTGAGGGGAGCTGCCACAGCCCTCTGGGATTTTATAGATCCCTGAAAATTGTGGCCAGTAAACCAATGCTCAAATAGTAAAGGGAAGGACCTGCAGGACATGGTGAATGTCCATGGTGAATGTGTGCCTGGATGCTGAGCATCCCAACTGAAACCGAGTTTTGCAGCTAAAAGTGCAGTGGCTTTAACGTGGACTGAAAATTAATATCTGTTCATAAATATCTTTCCTAGTGCCTAAGGCAGAGCCTCGAAAACACAAGGTAAGTGTCTTGAAAACTTTTATTATCTGTATTTCTTACCTGCCGAGGATTTCTCTGTGTGTTGTCTGTGAAGACTCTCACAAAATAAATAAGAAATTGCAGGGGGGGCGCAAAGACTGATGAGATTCCCAAACTTAACAGTGGGAAGAGTCAGTTCCCTTGACTTCCAGGGCAGAAATGTAAGGAAGGGATAACACCAGCTGGATGGATGTTGGTGGTAGAGTGTTAAGTGACGACATCGAGAATGTGAATTTTTGAAGGAAAAATCCACTGAAATGTTCTGGAAATTCCTGCCAAGGGTGAGCTGGTGCTGGTAATCCCTCTGTGAAGATGTAAAAGCAGAATCGAGCCAGGCTGCTTGGCATGGCAGCACCCTTGGAGTTCTGGCTCATAAGGGAGGACGTGTGTGGTGAGCACAAGTCTAGGGGCTTTCATCCCCTGCTGCAGGGATATCTCTGCTGCAGACCACTCTTTTCACTTCCCCCTGGCTGCAGAGGTGGCAGCTCCCCTTGGCAGTGGGGATGTCCTGCAGGGAAGGCAGGATCCTGCATGGCACGGGGCAGGAATTGCTGAAGCTGTTCCTCGAGAAGCTGTCCATGCCCTGGCTATCAGTCCTGGCCCTGCTGAAACAGGGGAAACTACTCTTTGTAAAATGTCAAACTCCACTTTCAAGTCCTGGCTGGCAAAGCCATCAGACTGCCTGGGAAATAGCACAGCTTTCCAAACATATTTATCTGTGTGTGATTTACAGAGAGGTTCTCCGGCTTGGACACAGTCTCATTTTATGGTGGGCTGGGAAATCTTTATTTAAATTAAAAAAACTTCCTCCTCCTCTGCAAGCTCTCCAGTCTGAAATAGCTTCCTTGCTGACCAGTAGCTTCATTGGTCCAACCCTAGCACTGTTATATTATCCCCATATAGTTTGTCAATATGTGTATTCCCTGTCCTGCAAAGTGGATGAAATATCCTTGCCTGATGACTATTCCAAACACAAAATACTTCTGGGCTTTCTAAAGAAATATCTCTTTAAATGCCAGTTGACAGTTGAGGCCTTGCATGAAAGCTTGACTGCTGAGAAAAGCACAGTGGCTGAAGGCTTTCCTCTTCTTTATTCTAGAAACAGAAGATTTTTCCCTTTGCCAAATCCAGGTAATTTCCTTTCCTCTCTCTCAAACTTCTTCTCGCCCCCACAACTGATTCAGGCTAGGAATTGAATATTGTAACACTCAGTAAATAGAAAGAAATTTCATATATTTCATGACCAAGACAGCGTAGATGATGGTTTTCTATGCCAGCACTCATGGTTGCTGAGATTGTTTTCATTCTAAAGCATGTCTGGAGGGGAGATTGTAAAAAATGACACTGTCTCTTCCTACTGAAACCTGAACTCTTCCAGTGTGAGCAGGGAGTTGTGGGGCTCTCAAACTGGGGCACCTGGTTCTAGGTGCGAGGCAAGGCAAGGTCCACACCGAATTTCACCTCACATATGTCACACTTCGAGCTCCTTGTGGTGTATGTTCATGGTCACTGTCTGAAGGCCGGGTTTTTTGATGGGGATTGAAGAGTTATGTGATAAAATGGGGCCAGTTCGTGGGAAATGTGATGCTGGGAAAAAAGGTATCGAGTCCTGCATCCTGTTGCTGTATCTTCTTCCCTAAATCTCGATGCAGTGGGGTGAGAGGCACATCGTGTGATCCAGGTGCCACCACAAATGGATCTAATTTGTCCATTCCTGCTATGAGGAAACAATCTTATTAGTTTGTCCCCCTTGTATTATCCCTGAGTGACCACTGGCCTTTAGATTTGGCTTTGCCCTTACTTTACTGGGGGTCATTTGGGCATCTCCCTCATTCAGAGGAGAATGAGCTGCTGCTTTGGGCACTGTCATGAGGTACTGTGTTTGTGACTTTGCTGAAGTGTGTGCCTGCTGAGATCTCTCTCATTTCTGAACCTTTCAGTCTGGAAAGAGCCGTAATAGAGGATGAAGAAGTGGGAAAACCAAGTTATGGAAGAACGAAACTGGAAGTGAACAAAATTTTCCAGGTATTGTATCCTTGAGGTTAATTTTAATAATTATTATAGGATGTCTTTTCTCCTTCTGTCCTCCCTCTCTTCGGGAAACAGTTGAAGCTTGAGCCCTTAATCCCAGAGGTTTTTCCACCTTCTCTTTTGCCTGTTCATCACTCAACTGCTTCAGCCGAAGAGGCTGATGGAGAAGGGTGTGAAACTGTTTTAAGTCCACAGATAACTGATGTTCTTATAGATACATAGATGTATAATAGAAATATGTTTTAGAAAGCTGTTTCTAAGGCCTGCATTGACCAAACCAAACGTTTGATCCCAGACAGGTGGAAATGAATACATGTCTCCCATCAGCCGAGCCACGGGAGATGGCAGAGGTGGGCTGAAGGTTCTGCCAGGGAAGCAGGATGTGACCAGCCCCCGAGCTGCAGTGTATCCAACCCCACCAGGGCTGGCAAAAGACAGAGCAGAGCTCTGTGAGTATCTCGTTGCTTCTCTGAGTGTTTCCTCAATCCCCAGCCCCATCTGCTGCCCAAATGTCTCTTCCATATGGGAAATAAACGTTAAATTTGGATGCAACTCTTGAACCAATTTAGTTAAACCAGGGCAAAAGGTTGCATGAGCATTTGTATTCTGGTCTGAATCATTTATTTTGGCTGTGCAAATAGCTTCCTAAGTTGGTTAACCATCTGCGTAACTCTGGCCGAGGTGTTTGTTTTTCTAGCAGATTGCCCTTGTCCGTGAGAGCTGAAATCCATCTCCTCTGCTCCTTACAATTTATGGAGTCTCAGGAAAGGGGTTGGCTAAGGCTTGGGGTAGAAACACACGTGAGCAGGAGGAGAGCCTGAAGTCTCCCTCTGTCCCTCAGTGAGATGGACGATGGCTCCTTGCTCCATCTCCTCGTGGTGCCAGGCTGACTTTGGGCTCCTTCTGCCAGGCTGCTCTGAGGCAGTGACCAGAGCTGCTGATAGGCACCTTAGCTGCACAGCTAAACCAAATCACGTCTCCTCTGTAAGCACAGTTTTGCAGCTTCAGCTCTAAATGTTTGTGGATCCTGTTCCACAAAGGCTCTGCGAGCCACTGGTGTGATATGGCAGCGTTGCAAAGATGAAAGAGAGAAAAGTGGCTCTGTTGGGCTCTGTGGACAGACCAGGAGTGTGAAGGAGAAAGTGTAAATTGGCTGTGACCGTGGTTATTTTTATTGGTGTGGTTCTCAGGTATTATTTTCTTTTTATTATTTTAAATCACCTCGTAATAATTTTCTGGTTTGGTTGGTGTCTGTTTCTGTAAAATGTCTTGCTGGTTTGCCTGACCTTTGAACAGCTGGAGGTAATTTCTGTTGGGATTATTTTTCAAAGTACTCCTGGTGAGCCTCCTGCTTCAACAGAGAGGCTGCTGTGGAGAATTGTTGGGACCCACCCCTGCCTGCTTTCCTCCTTCGTGGAATTTGGATGTTTTGCAGAAATTTTGGTCTTCAGCTGGACAATAATGAGGTGGTGCACGTGTCCAGCAAGATCTACTGCATGAATCAGAATGGGATGGGTTGGAGGGACCTCAAACATCATCTCATTCCACCCCTTGCCATGGGCAGGGACATCTTCCACTATGCCAGGTTACTCCAAGCCCTGTCCAACCTGGCCTTGGACACTTCCCATGTTCATTTACCGACACTCTCTGCTTTTATTTGTGTGGCTGTATTCTGCATTGCTCCAGCTCTCTTAAATCAGTTTTAAGGTTTTAATATTGCCACTTCAAAGTTCTCCAGTAATAATCTTTTTCTAACCTCACGAGGTGCAACTCCCAGGCTTGATTCCAGCCCTCAGTGAAATCCGTTTCTGGGATACTCGTCCTCCTTGGGTTCTTTCCAAGATGTTGATTTACAGGTGTATTCCAAAGGACGGGTTCATTATTTGGGTCTTAACATTTCCACCAACCATGCCAAGCCCTCTCTCCAATCACTTCTCTGGAGATCCAAGAATAATCTCTTGCATGCTTTTAGGTGAGGAAGATTTGGGTCAGAGCTGCCAAAATGGAGAATACCGATGGACATTTTAAGTTTTTTAAACATAAAATATTTTTATGATTTTAAAAAGTTTTAAAGCTAAAAACTGAAAATTGTTCACTTTTTTTTTTTTTTTTCTGGAAGTGTCTCAGAGCAGAGAATTCCCTGGACTCCTGGAATGGAAAATATATCTGTAGGCTCTTATTTGTTGTGTTACCACCAACAATTGTCCTTGCCCTGCGAGAAGCTCCTCAGAAAAGCTCCTAAAGCAAAGGTCCTTTCTCATTTCCAGGGCACCACGTGGGCGCTGGTGCTCCAAAGCCAGGGGTGGAAGGAACAGCCTTGGACCAAACCCCTTGGCAGACTCTGCAGGCACCAGAGGACATCTATGACGACATTGAGGAGTTGCAGGACAGACTGTGAGTGTGGACCTGGGCTCTTGCAGTGCCTGTGTCCAGGAAATGTCATTTAAAATCTCTGCTGCAGCAAACCCCCGTGTCCCACTTGTGTCTTCCAGCAGCCATGGGTCAGACGCCTCGAGTTCCTTCACTTCAGACAGCAGTAAGTGGGGAAGCTCAAAGAGGAGCTGCTTTCAATTTGGGCTGGTCCCTGGGACATGCTGGGAATGGTTTCATTTCACTTTCGGCATCTACAGTGTCTCCTCCTGGCCGGGTTGCTCTGAATTCCCATTAAAACCAGTGGGGAGTAGTATACATGTCTAGCATGGAATTCATTTGAGCAGCCCTGAAGCCTCTGTGAGAGTGAAATGTAAAAGGTCTGGGTGCAATTTGTCCAGCAAACCTCACCTTATTGCTACTGAATGGGGCTTGTCTTAATGGCATGCCTGGGTTTTAAGTTTCAGGAAACAGCTACGAGGAAACATATGAAGATGTTGAGATTGGGGGTGATAATCCAGCAAAACCAGAGTAAGTTGCAATTTCTTAGCCTGTATTCTGAAATTCTGACCAAACAGCCTTGATCTCACGTGCCAGGTACTGGCTGGAAGCCTTTTTCTCCCTGACTCAACTGCAGAAAAGTTGTCGTATGGGTGGGTTTCTTCCCTTCTTCCTCCCTCTTTCCCCTTTGGCTGACACTTAGGGAGCAAAAAGTCATTACCAGAATGAAATCCTGAAGCAGTGAGGGGGATTTTGTTTTCCCTATAACACCCTCCACTGCCCTCCCAGACCTCTTCCTGCATCAAACACGCAGGACACTCTCACTTGCCTTCTCTCAATTAAAAGTGCTGCTCAGCCGTAGCTGAGAGTTGGCACCTTTTCTATGTGTGCCAAAAGAGGTGATGCTCAAGGGACAAATTGTCCCCATGAAACAGGACAGAGTGCTCACGTTTGAGATCACAGAAGGCTGGAAAAGAACCTGATGTGCTGTAACTAACTTGCAACCTGCTCTTTTTTTATGTAGCTTCTCAAGATATTTGCTTCCACGGGGCGTGTTATAAAACCAATGAGTTTTGCAGCCTCGGGTTTATACGTTGCCTGAGCTTCCCAAATGGATTAAGAGGTGAAACGTGAAGTTTAGTTGTGTTTTGTGTGGTTCCCTACCCTCACGCAGTAAAAAGTTGCCTTTGTAAGGAATAGAGGCAGCCCTTGGAAAAGACATGTGTGGCACACAATTGCTTGGAGAGCATCTGGGGGCTCTCTCCTGAGAGAATAATAAGGTGTTGCTGTACATCTGCTTTTCCCTTACGGATGGGAGGCTTGCACTGGCCTGCATCTGGATCCCAGTCCGGCTTCCAGGAGGATGTAGAGCCTGTGTGTGTCAGAGGGAGGAAAAAGGGGAAAGCTGAAACCCTGGAGGTGGCAGGACGGTAATTAAAAGAAGAAAGTGTCATTTCTCTGCAAATTGTCCTTGGGGATCGTGTGGTGGGGGTGCACCAGCTTCTCCAGGCAGAGGGAAGCGTGTTCCCAGCTGGATCACGCACATCCCCACCCCCTGGGAAGCACATCCGTGCCTCTTCTTTGCCCCTCTGCACACGGGTGCAGAGCAGTAGCAGAAACTAAACTCTCTTGCTGATTCACAGAGGAGCAGTGCATCTTGCTGGGGCTGCAAAGCAATTGGAAGACCATTTGGGACCAAATTCACAGGTTTCAGAGGTCAGGGTCTTAATCCCCCTAACCAGCCTTCTGTGATCCCTCTGTTGATCCCACGTGCAGGATTAAGTGTGCTGATACACAAAGAGGGTTTTTAATAGTCCTTGTGCAGGGGTAACCACCCCCAGGGGAGGATCTTGGTTGCTTGCAGGTACTTCACTAGAAAATTGCTGTGTAGATTTGCAACCCTTTGCAAACTTCAGGGAGGAGTGTGTGCCATGGACCGTGCTCCTCAAGGACACACACGGTAGAAACGTGAGCTGGAGGGTGGCTCAGAAGGTGCCCCTGATGCCTCCTTTAATGGTCACTGCAATGCTTCTGGGTAATGCTGCCCTTTCCTCAGGAATTTTTACTCCAAATAAACTTGGATCACCCTCTAGTTGTTGGGTCAGAGGAGAACAATTCACACAGAAAAGTTTGAAGCTAAGCAAAGATTTGAGCTTGGACTTAATAATTAAGCACCTTTTGCTGTGCTGGTGCTTGTCCCAGTGAGTCTGTCATCCATATGATGCTGTTAAGGCTTAAACTCTTCTTCTGAGCTGAGGTCCAGGGTCTGCTGACCTTCCTTTCCCTGCCTCAGGGTCTCTGGGGCTGCTTCTGCACCTTGTGTCTCTTTTAATTTAAAACCTGTTTCTCTTTTGGACAGAACAGAAAAACAGAAGAGATTTGGAAAGCTGTTCAAGATAGAAAAGTTGAAGCTGAACAATTTCAAGCTCAAGGACAACCTAAGGTAAGAAAATGTTGATGGTCTCACCCTTTCCCCCTTCAAATCTGAGCATTCATTCTGTCAGTAATTAGAGAGGTCTAGGAGTAAGGAATACAGCTTTTTTGGGGAAACTTAGGCCAAAAGTACATCTATCAACTCATTAGGAGTTGCTATGGCAGATGTGGCCAGTGGTCCATCTGTGCAGCTTCTCCAGAATCTCTGGCATCAGGAATCTACAGGAGCTGGTCCTACAGCAGTTTCCAGGTTTCCATGGATTTTCTGCTGCCTCTGGTACCTTTCTGACACCTCAGCATGACACGAGGTACACAAGGGAATGCAGAAAGGTGATACCTTCTGCCTCGGCCTGTGAGCCAGGATTAGGGTCGGCCTTGCTGATGTGCCCCTTGAGGGTTGAGGGGTTTTATTCCAAGTCCCATTCAGAGCCAAGCTGGCAACAGCATCTGCTGAAGAAGTTTGCCAGTGAGTCTTTAGTCTGACAGGGTAGAGAACATTGTATAACTTCCTGCAGTGCCTTTTTGGGTGCTCTAATATTCAAAACCCTGGATAAGTTTCCAGGGAAATTGCCTTTTCCTCAAGTGTGCAGAACCTGCAGAACCTGTCCCCCACTGCTGCCAGCGAGGGCCTCAGCCTGTGCACGGTGCCTGAGCTCCAGGAAAACGCTGCCTTTTCTTATTTCTTTGGAAATTCCAGGTTAAACATTTCCTCTTTTATGTTAGGGAGGTTTGTTTTCCTTACAAACCTCTTCCCACGAGATGCTCTGCTGTGTCAGTGGCTCCTTCAAATGTAAATATCATTATAGGGAAGGACCCACCAGGTTTTGTGCCATTCTCTTGTCCCAAAGAACCCTTAAAGCTCCTGAAATAATCTTAGATATCTACAGACATTGTCACATTTAAATTCCTGGACAACCCCTGACGTTGGCAGACTTACAGGAGGGGATTACTACTGGCTACAATTGCCCAACTGTCCAGCAACCCTCTTGCTGTTGGGAAGGGCAGCAGGAGTTTGGGCTGCTCTTTGGATGCAGTGTAGATCTTTTCTGCTTGATGAACACATGGCTCTTGTTTCTGTCAGGATGGAGATTCTTATTTACTAAGGGATATCATTTTGACAAATGCTGTTGGTACCATGGAGCCCGTGCAGCTCGACCCGTCTCCATCACTGACAGCCTGTTGGGGCTCGTGGCTTTTTGGGCAATGCTGATGTGCAGATTTGTTTCTAAAAGCCTTTTTTCTGTCCACAGATTGGTTTCCATTTCAGTACCAAATTTAGGTAAGGAACATACAGGTACCTGACTTCTGGGTGTTTGTGTGTGTTTGAAGAGGCAAATGTTTTGTACTATCAGCTTGGTGCATCCTGCCCTTCTGAAAATCATGTAATGAGGCAGCAGTAGCTTTGAAGACTTGACAGAGATTTGTGCTGCACTCAAGCATGAGGGTTTTGCTCATTTTTGGGTGGTTTTGCTTTAAAGAAGAGCATTCCTCCTGCAGATCTGGGTATATTCAGGAAGGTGATGTGTGAAGCAGTCCATGCTGAACCACTGCTCCCAGGCTGGGGGTGATGTGTGAGCCCACGGCACTCCAGCAGCTCTCTGTAACTCTGTTCCTGCCTGCTGGAGGGTCAAGTTCATCCTTTACATAGATGGGGTGGATCCAACCTCAACCTTGAGGATGTGCTGGAGTGAACATGCCCATGTCCTTGGGTTGGGAACCCTGCCTGAGATGGCTGCAGTGCAAAGCTGGGGCTTTGCTGCTGCTCCTGCTCCATCCCTGGAGCTGGATGGCCAAACCCCAACAGAAAACTGCTCATACACCCAGCTAACAAACCCAAGCATCATTCCTTGTGCTGGACCTTTGGTGGGTGTTTAGACCCCCAAGGCTCCTTTTGCATTTCTTTGGCCCCTTTGGGTTGAGTGATGAGAGCAGCCCAAATTTTCCTCTGCAATGCATTTTTTGGAGTAGCAGGCTCAAAATGACATCTCCTAATGATTTTCTTTCCTGCATTTTGATTGACAGCAGCTGTCTCCCAGGAGGACAACGTGTACGATGATGTCGAGGTGGGGCAGAGAGAGACCAGGTGAGGAGGGTGCCCTGTCCTGGAGTTGTCCTCAGCCCAAGGAGATTTTCCTCTTGGAACAAACCTGTGCCTGGTACTGTAACCCACTGAGGGTCATGAGCTGGTTGAGATTCAGTCCTCTGGAGACAGTCCAGGTGCCCTCCCTGTGTGTGTTTAATTTGGCAGGATGTTTCCTCGCTGTTACCCAGTTAGTGCCAGTAGACGTGAAAAGGAGGGAGCAGCTCCCTGAAACACATGAAAAATCAGATCTTTTTCCTAAGGAAGGAAAACTCTGTCTCCCAGACCCGATTATCAGCCCCGTCCTGGCAGGCTCCTTGTCAGAAAAATTACTTTTAATGGGAACAGCATGTCCCGGTGTCTTGCTGCCAGATGATTGCGGTGGCTGCGCGTGCTGGTGGAAATCACAGCAAGTGTTTGCATTTCAGTGCAGGGTGTGGGGGAGACGGAGAAAAATCACGGCTCTGTAGGTACATGGGTCTGGGGAGGGGACACGATCTGCTGGGAAAAACCTGAATTCCTGTATGTCTGTTCCTCTCAGAGGGAAGGATGAGAAATACAAAGTCCGGATGCCAAAACTTCGGAGGGTGAGAGAGTACAAGGACAAAAGGAAAAGCATCGACGATGTGGAAAGGTCTTGATTTCCAGTCTGTGTTCCCATTTTGTCTGACTTTGTGCACGTCTCTTGAGTGCTTTCGGGAGTGGGATGTCCCTGACTGCACAGACCTTTTGTGTTGGCTGCTAGTCCAGGGTCCTTTCCCTCTGAAGCCAGATTTCAGGAATCTTTGCAGAAAATATCTCTAGGGTGAAACAAACTCTTGGATCTGAACTGAGCACAAGGAGGGGGTACCCAGAGATCTTATCGTGAAGTCTTGTCGTGACTTTCCTCTTACCTGAGACAAAAAGTTGTTACTTGCTGTATATTTGGCTCCTTTTTGCTATTTTAGTAGGTTTAGATTAGATTTTAGGAAGGAATTCCTCCCTGTGAGGGTGGTGAGGCCCTGGCACAGCTGTGGCTGCCCCATCCCTGGGAGTGTCCAAGGCCGGGTTGGACGGGGCTTGGAGCAACCTGGGCTAGTGGAAGGTGTCCCTGCCCATGGCAGGGGGGGAAACCATTCTAAGATTCTATGATTTTGGCAAGAACCTTGTATTTTAAAGTCTTGATTATTTAGGCTGATGCATTGATTCTTGCTGTGCCATTTGTGCATAAAAGCAAATTTTTAAATTTTTTTTTTTTTTTTTTTTTTTTTTTGTTACTGGTGCTGCAAAAATTCACGTGGAAGGGGAGATTTCTNCTTGCTGTGCCATTTGTGCATAAAAGCAAATTTAAAAAAAAATATTTTTTTTGTTACCAGTGCTGCAAAAATTCTCATGGGAGTGGGAGATTTCCTTTCCCTTTTAGATCACAAAAATGTGCATCACAACGACCTTTTTCAACATAGGGGAACTTCAAACAAATGTAAATAAGAGACCCATTTTTCAGGTTCTCACCACAGAGTTCCTGCACGGGGCTGCTCAAACACCACTGGTCGTGCTGTGCAAAGTCACAGGTATAACCTCACAGACCATCAGGGAGTCCGTGCAATTCCATCCTTTCCTTGGGGATCACAGATCCTGCAGGCTGAGCCTGCCAAGGAGGAATCTCTTTGCAGCTTCAAAGTCCCTAATTTCAGCTCGTTTCCCCTTCTCTTTAATTTTAAGTGCATCAAAATTAGCCAAGGATGAATAATTTATTACAAATGGGTGGGGTTTTTTTTCTGCTTGGTGTTTGTTTCCTGTCTTAGTTTTAAAATGAATGCTACAGCTGTAATTTAATGTACCAGAAAGAGTGGCATCCCCACATGCAGGGAATGCCCCATTCCCTTTAAGTGGGTTATAAGAACTTGTTTTCCACTTTACAGTGCCATATAAATGTCTGCTTGGGGGACTTTCTCCTCCGTGAGCTAAAAAACCCAAAGAAAATCTGGAGAGCCGTGTCAAACCCCACTTCTGTAAGCGACTCAGGATGAGAGTTATCTGGGGACCCTTTATTTCTGAATATAAATAAAACCAGAAGGAGACAAACTGCTGGGGGAAAAGCGAATTGTTGACTTCCATAAAAACAGGGCTGATTTGAAACACTCAATAGAGAGTTTTATTTGTTCCCACGCTGCTTACAGACCAAAAAAAAAAAATTATCCCAAATGGAGATACAAAATGGCTCAAGTTGTGCCTCACTAACAAATTTGAGTTTGAGAAATAGGGATGTGAACGGTGTGCTTTGCTATTCCAAGGGTTCCTTACAGACAAGGCTGGAATTGGGCTCCGGGTTGCAATTCCAGATGTGCCAGGGGTTATTTAAATGGAGCTCAGAAGTGCTCAGTGGGTGTGTATTCATCTCTTATTGCAGAAATATCTTCAAATTCAAGAAGAGCAGTGAAGAAAAGAGCAAGAAGATGGAAAAAGAAGAGGAGTTCTTTAGAGAGACGTTTATGGTGCGTGTCTTTCTAGCTGTGTCAGGGGAGGAGAGCAGCCCTGTGGCTTGTTTAAAAGACCAATGTTGTTGGTCCTCAGTAATGCTGGGAGAGTTGTCCCACTCTCCTGTTGCCTTCTCCCATCATCTGGGATTTCCAGAGGAGAAAAGCAGCTCCGTGGTTTGCTTAAAAGACACTTGGTGGAACCTTCTTGGTCCTCAGCTACGCTGGGAGAGTTGTCCCACTGACCTGTTGCCTTCTCCCCTCGTTTGGGATCTTTATCAGGGGCGTTGCTGGGGTTTTTCTCCCTCCTTCTCCCCAAAGCCTCCCAACCCATCCTGAAATCTCTCCTCTCCCTTCCTCCCTCCCCGCTGCCCTTACAGACACTGCACACAAATACAGAATAGTTACTGGTTCCTCCCTCTCCTGCAGTACCATAAGGAGATCCGTGTGCTCACCACGGCCACCGCCGAGTGCTCGGTGCCCAGCCAGAGGCGCGTTGACCTCCCGGTCACAGCTGGGGAACAGCTGGACGTGATCGATGCCGCGCAGGGCCACGCCGTGATCTGCCGCAACTCCCAGGGCAGATGTGAGTCTGCAACCCAGCTCTGGGGGTGCAAATCACCTCCTAAACCACAGCATGGCCTTGCTGCTCAGCCACCCTGACTGCGTTTGCTCAGGGGGTTTTGCTAATTCTCTGCCTTCCTCCTCTTCCCTCAGATGGGTACGTCCTAGCGGAGCACTTGAACTTCAGGTAAACTCAGATTTTTTATTTATTGTGATGCACGTTTTCCTCTCTTTCCTGTGTGTGGAGATAGCTGGAAAAATGTACTTAAAGCTTCTGAAGGCAGGGGGAGTCAGTGTAAACAGCCAGTATTAAATATTAAATAAGTATTTCCAGTTTTGCTCTGCCGCTGTGCAAGTTTCCAGTCCAAGTGCAGCTAAAAAAAGCCCCGTCCAGTCATGACTTGTATAAATTGGAGATTCCTGACTTGCCTTCAGATATGCCATATTAATTCACATCTGCTGCAAACATGGGCCACTCAGTGTGCCTTGCCTTGCCAAAACACACCCTGAAACTCCCTGCTGCAGCGTTTCCTTGCATGCTCATGCATAATTCATACAAATGAGCCTCCTCTTACCCAGGTGGCCCTTGTTGGAAAAAATTTGTTTTTTTTTTCCTTTGAGACAGACAGTACTAACTGCCCTGAGAGCTGCTCTCCCCTGGAGCATCCCTGAAGGTCTCTCTTGTGCTTCCTGCATCCGTGACAGCCCACGTTGGTCAGCTCTGTGGAGTGATGATGGGAATGTAAATAAAGCTGGGGTTTTTTACACCATTTAATGTGCAAGAGATGTTTCCTTCTCTTTTTTTTCCCCCCTCCTGCCATTTAGAGCATGTCTTCACTGATTATTAGTTATTTTCAGTATTTCTCACTTTTTGGAGTACTCTGTTGGCCAGCTCTGAAACAGCCATTACATTTCTGCACTTGCATGAGAAAAAAAAATAGTGCAGTTTAGTTGCTCCATCTCATTGCTGTCAGAATTGCAAGTTTCCCCAAAAGATTTTCTCTTTCAAAAGCAAACCATATCAATTTGAACTGGTTTTGGTCTTTAAAAGTATTGGGAGAAGTAGTATGTATCACCACTCTTGTTGTGTTCAATGTATAAAACAGTGGAAAAGTTGACTCATTTCTCTGGGAAAAAAAGAAAAGAAAAAAGAGTAAATAAAGTATTCAGTCAAAAATTTGCTTTATTTTTGTAAGCTCACTTAGGCATCCCAGATATGTAAAGGCTGACTCCTGGCTCCCAGGGACTTGCAGCTACAGGGAGTTACCCAACAGTTGCCTCTGTGTTCAGGCTGTTCTGTCTCCACTGTGGGCCTGGAGGATGATTACTTATTTTAAGAAAAACGCTCCTAAAATGTAGGAAGAGAAATATAAATTGCTAATGGCTTCTCCTCCCTGTATTCAGTAGATACCTTTCCAAAAGCAAAAAAAAAAAAAAAAATGTGGATAAAGTTTTTACGTGGCTTTGAAAGAAAAAAACCCCTTAAATCTGACTGTAGTGTACAGCTTTTACCCCTTCCTGGCACATTTTAAGAGCCCGTATCAGTTTGCTCATAAATATCCTAAAAATGTAAGATGTTTTAATTAGAAATTATTAAATGTTCCAGGCTTAAGAAAAATGAAAGTGCTGTTTTGCCACAGAGCCATTTCAAAGCTGGCATAGGAGACATCAGTAAAAAAAACCAGAGCAAATATCGAACATTTACTTTTAAGTCTATACAGGCATTCTTATTTATTTTACCATGTGGTCACTATTAAGTGCATTGGCCTGCATCCATCCTTGCAGCAAAAAAAAAAGAAATAAAGAAAGCACTCCCCTGTAAGCATGCGCAGCTTTGCAGCCCTGCCAGCCCAAATATTTGGATTTTTCTGGTGGAGATGGAGAGTTTGGGGAGCTGGAGCGCGTGTTTGGTTTCGGCGCAGGCTGGGAGGTGCTCTGTGCCCTTCACCTCCATCCCTTTGCAGGGAATCGGCCCCAGGGAAGTGCTGGAGATGGTTTCTCCACGTTTTTTGTTGTTTTTTTTTTTTCCCATGGTGATGTTTAGGATGAATACCATGAAGAAAGCACCCCCTTCCTCCACTCCTTCCTCATCCTCCTCCCCAGCCAGCGCTCTTTCACAAGTCATGAAGTCTATTCATCACCCCCTGTGTAAGCACTACGGGCAAATCCTGTATTAGCCACATGTGTAAGCTCTTTTTTTGCCTCCCAAGGAAGTTATTTAACAAGTTTTTCTTATTTTAAAAGGAGGTTTTTTTAGGAATCTTCCCCCTATATCCTGTGACAGACGTGATCCAGCCCCGATCCCGGTGCGGTGACGCACAGTCCTTGTGGGGTTGTGCCCCAAATCTCCGCGAAACTCCAACTTCTGCACTGCCAGTGGCAGCTGCTTTAATGCAAGGATGCCTTGCAATACCCTCAGGAATATTTTTTTTCCTCATGGACACATTCCAATGCATGCACAGAAGAGAAGAGTTTGCTATGGGCTGACTCCAGACAATACAAAAATGCTTTGGGTACAGCAACTTAGATTTCCTCAATTAAACCGCAGGTTGGCTATATTTAGGTCAAGAGATTGGTCAGGAAATTAAACTCATCCTTCTTTTTTTTTTTCTTTTATAGTCTCGTTGGTACATCCTAACCACATCAAAACCTAAAATAATTCTCATCCGAGTGTTAAGCCCCGTTCCTCCGCGTTTCCCCTCAAAGGGGAAATAATCGTGATAACAGTTGTGAGGTGATGAGTCTGAGGGAGAACTGAAATCGTGTCAAAAGGGGACAGGATAGGGAGAAATGTGGAGCACTCCCTGCAGCTGTGTGCTTTAACTGGATTTACATCCTCCTGCACCACAGGCACGGAGGAAACAGGTCCCCAGTTTTGTCCCCAACCCTTTTTCTCTGCAGTGAAAGGTTATTGGTGCATGATGTCTTTAAAACGCTTCTCTCTCTTTACTCCTTGGTGTGAAGGAGTCAAGATCTGAGTCAGCGCATGTGAACACACGGGCCTGGCTCCTGGCATGGATTTTGGGTTGGGGAAGCTGTTTGAGTTATTCATGTAGAAATTTTAACTCCCCTCCCTGCCCCTGAGCCCCCCACCAAGCCCTGAGGGCATCCGTGGTCCCGCAGTTGGGATGTGCGAGGATCTCCGGAGGGAAATTCCACCAGCCAACCCCAGCCTGCAGAAAAGGGACTGTGCAATAAGGAAATTCGAAGGATTTGTTGCTTTTATCTCTTTTCATCTCTGAGTTTATTAAAGTGCAAATGTCAACCATGGAGACAGCTATCACATGCAGTGCAGTACACCGAGAAACACTTTCCACACCATAAATGGAAGGAAAAAGGCTTCGTTGTGATTACCTAATGCACAAAGGACAAAACTGAACCAGGGCTCTCTGCCTTTCCATAACAGAAAGTACTAAAGCCATGAATTGGAAAACAAAACCCTCTCCAGGCCCTCAGTTGACAAAATAGAAAATATCAAGAAGGATGGAGTGTTTATAGAGCTCAAGGTTTTGGTTGTTTTTTTTCCTGAGCTTCATGTTATTGATATGTTTGAGGGGATGCTTCTACTCAGAACTTTTTAAAGTTCAGTATCTTTTTTTAAAAAAAAAATCATAAATACATAATATTATAAATCATAAATACTCCTTAGAGTATAAATTTAAAAACTGCAGTGGACAAGTCCAGTTCACCTCTCTCACAGAGCTGAGGTTTGTCTGCCCAAAGATGCTGGGCCACGGACACCACAGAGATCCTGGGATTCAGTTTTGCTTTGTGCTCTAAAAGAAAAAAAACAAAACAAATGCATTGAGGTACAAACCACATGAGTATAACATGATACAGACCACATGAACATGCTTTCAGCAACAAGAATAAATATTACCATGGCTACAGGATCTACTTCACAGCTTTGTGAGATGAGGATAAATAAACTATTTCCAAACTTGAAAAAAAAAAAATAACCAGAGATGAGTCTTACAAATAAACTTTGATTTTTAAATTAAGGCAGCTTCAGCAGGAACTTCAAGGCTTTTGTTGAAAACAGACTTGTTATAACACCAAAAGTGTACTCGTGCTTGCAGGTAGAGCTCTGATTCACAGTCCAGTTCTCCTAATTTTGACGATTCAAATGGGCATCGAATGCCAGGTGTGCTCTCTGCAAAAGTCAGTGTTCCATCAGTAGGTGTAACGTGGGAACTCTGAAATCCAGTTCATCTCTCGGGCACGGGAGTGAGGTACCTCTGGCTGAAATGTTAACTCCATGGCCGGGAGGCAGACTGGGAATTCAGAATTACAAGAAGCTGTTGCTTGTTTTAATAAGTGAATGATGAAGAAGGATATGTAAGGGGAGGGCTAAGGAAGCCAAAGGAAAGCACTAAATGAAAAGCCCATACCAAAGTAAGACCTTAAGAAAGGTGACTCTAGTAAGGTACATCAGATACCTGGAACAAAACCAGATCCTAAAACTTTCCAGGAAAGAAACAGCAGGAGCTTGAGCGGGGGTTGGTTTGGCTCATCCAGATGTGCGATTCTTCTTCCCTCTCTCCTCTCAGCTAATAAAAGAGCGAAGCCAAATAATTGCACAACAAATGGTACTTCAAGTATTTAGAAACACGGCCTGCATGTCTCAGCGGGGGGATTCTGCGTGAGCTGGGGAAATTGTGCACCTCGTGAAACAGAGCTGCCACTTCCAGCAGCCCCGACGCACGGCGAAGGCACGAGTTCACGTCCTGCACACAGGTCCCTCTTCCTCCTACAGGGGTGCACGCCGACAGCAAAGAGCAGTGAAATGAAAAGGAGTAGGCAGAAGGGTTGTTTTGTTCAAACCTCATCTATTCCAACACGAATGCCACTACAATCACACACGAAAACGTACACACGGCACACACTAACCAGCCGGTTGGCGTTTTTACAACACTGCCCCTGTATTCCCCCGAGCTTGTACACACCTCGTGAAATGCTAAACGGGACACACGGCTGAAGATGCATTTCTGACCTGTTAAAGGGGAAAAAAAATACCCTGCCGCCTTCACCTGCTCAGCTCCAGCTCCTGAAAATAAACCTGCCCCAAATCCCATTGGCACCAGGGCTTTGGCCGGCGGGGTGGAAGGGCAGAATTCTCACAGCTCCTGATGCCACTTCCCCTGCCATCCCTGGCCAAGGCCGTGCTGAGCCTGATGGGGTCAGCTAAGCTACTCATGGGCTTTACCTAAAAGAAGGTGTAAAAATAGCATCCCCTTTGTCCAGGTCCTCTCAGAGGCTGGGATTAGAGTGTGGTGGCAGTGTCCAGGGCACACACCTGCCCTGCTGGAAGAATAAAGCTGAGAGGCCAACGACAGGGGTGCCACCTACATTTTCTATATATGCATGTATGCATATAGAATATTTACAGAGATATAGCTTCCAACAAGAACAGCACAAGGTATTTCTGAATTAACTCATCCAGGAGCTGGAGGTTGCTGTTGGAGCCTATCTGAACTCTTTATCCTTTGCCTTTTGTCTCTCTCTCCCTCGGGCTGAAGCAAAGCTTGGGTGAGTTTGTGGCTCGCAAAGCACAGCTGTCCAGTGGCTTCTGAAGAATTGCACTTGGAGTAATTCAAGTTTCTGTAGGTCAAATATTGTCTACCCTGCTTTTCCCGACGCTTGTGCATGTACCAGCATAACTCAAAAAGAGCTGGCCACAGTGTAACAGTGTGAAAGTTAAACTCTTCCTCTGGAAAATGTAACTGGAGGTTAGCAGCCCCTCTGCAGCTGGGAAACAGAACACAGCCTATTTGAAGGTAAAATAAATAATAAAAAGAAGTGAAAGTCCTCGGAGTATTTCAAAGTGCAGCACAGATTTGGGTAAGGCTGTGATGGACCGTGGTCACTGAGGAGGTGCTTCCACCAGCCCTGCTCCTTCCACTGCCTCTGCTGACCCTGAGAGACATCATCTCTTTGTGTCTGTCCATGTGGAAAGCTGAGTAACTCCGACTGCCTTCCAGGCAGGACTGGTTTTGCAGATCCGCAGAGCAGTTAATGTTTGCACGGGTCTGAGAAGATGCCAAGTGCCACAAGGGGCTTATTCTACAGCCTAGAAATCCCACCCGCCTCCAGGAAGCAAATATTTCCTCCCAAGGGCATTTGCTGCTGCTTAATACTATTAGTTCTGCTGGGTAGGAAATCCCAGAGGACAAGAGTCAATTTAAAAAAAGACCTCAGTACATCTACCTGCTCCTGAGCCCCAGACTGTAACACACCAGCCCCTTTTCAAGGGGGCTACAGGTGCTGCCAGCATTTGGCAAGATGCTCCAAGCTGGGAGTGAAGATTTGAAAAGCCTTTAACATTTCAAACGCACTTCACTCACTGCTGTTTCCTGGATGGGAATTAATGCCTGTCCCTCCAGCTGCTCCTGCTCCTTTCCAAAGGGGTTTATCTCCATCACCCAAAACCATTCACTCGTGTCTCAGCCTTGATCCAAGAGCTGCTCAAGGGCTGGGTGCTGCTCAGCTTCGACTCTGGGGTGGGGTTTGGTTTTTTGGTTTTTTTTGTTTTTTTTTTTGCATGCAGGAGTTTGGATTCTCCATCCAAACTCTCACCACAGCACTGGGGACACAAATCACCTGGCAGCCACCAGGCACAGCACCAAAGCCACCCTCCACCCCAGAGTATTTGTTTGATAACCATAATATAATAAAAGGCTCGTTACAAAACCTAGGAGCACTACAAATATTTCCAGTATTTCTTTTAAAAACAGAGCTGTTCTGCTGTGGGTTTACAGTCCAACCACCACTGTGCTGGATTTAGTGCTCAAGAGCTTAACAGCAAAACTGATTTTTTTTCTTTTTTTTTTAAATTTTTTTGGGAAGCTTTCTGCTTTGTGCGGCTTCTGGAAAAATTGGAGCTGTAAAGTCACGTTAGTGAGGATCCAAGCACAATCTGTAACAAAAGTAAGGCAATTTTGTGGTTCTCTTTTAAAAAAAGGGACTTCAAGCTGAAAAGGTCCATTTAACTGCCAGTAGATGGCAAAAATATCCCGTGTTTGTCTTGATTACCTTAAATGATTAGTAAAAAAAGGCTTAATGTGTTGTTCTCTTCCTTGCTTCTCATAGAAACTTGCAGAAAGTATAAATTAAAGTGCAACTGTACAAAAAAAAAACCTAGGGAAAAACCTCAAGGGGTTGTAAGAAGCTATCAAAAAGACAGATTACATTTTTTTTCAAGTTGAATGACTGCATACCTGGGACCAGCAAAAAGTTCTTTGCTTTGTTTCTTAAAACAGAACACAAAAGAAAAAAAAAACCAAAATAAACCAAAACAAAACCCCCCACCCAGGATTTTTTTGGCAAAGTTTTCATAAAGCATTTGTTCCTTGATTAGGCTATTACTTCTTAATCAAGTAAATGGAATTAAATACCATGTCAAAGCCAAGCAGATGCCAACGCTGCCCATTCGATTAATCCTGCGTAATAAAAAATAATAACTCTTTTAAACAAAGAAGTCACACATGCATTAGGGTTTACCCTCGGGTAACAAGAATTTAACCTTAAAAATCCCCCCAGTTCGTCTTAAAAAATAAAATCCCATCCTTCAGATAGCCAGTAGCAAAGGAAGAGCAGAATTCCGGGTTGGGATGTCCCTGCCTGGTCAGCGGAGCGGCGAAGGTCACTGTCCAGTGGGCAGCAGCAGGACGGGAGAGCCCTTGGGCACGGGAAGTGAGTCTCCAGCAGCAGGGAAGGCAGATTTGGCAGTGGTTTGAGGGAGGTGACAACAGGCAGAGCTTCCTACGGGAAAGGTGAGAGGCGAGCTCTCCGGAGCTGCACGGTGCTGACGGCTCTTAGTGCTGATCCCGACCCTCAGGCCAAGCGCTGGGTGATCCGGGTCCCGTCCTCTGCTCACCTGAATCCTGCCTGGGATTCGGCTCCTGGAGCCCGCGGTGAGGCAGGGGAGGGGGAGCAGGTTGGAGGGAGGTGGCGATTAAGGGCTGGGAAAAAGGCAATCTGCCTTCGGCTCCGAACGTGGCGAGCAGGTCAGTGCTGTCCGGAGCTCTCGGGGGGAAATAAAGCACCTTGGGGACACTCCTCTGCAAAGACTGGACACGGGGAGGCCTCCCCACAGCAGGTTTGCAACAGGACCTTTGCACATCCCACCTTCCCTCCCCATCTTCAGCAGAGGGAAAAAGAGAGGGGAGGGAGGTCGTATTGCACTAGTGCAGAAGCATCTAAGCAGCTGCTGCTTTGGGGAGCAAAGTGTGAGGGAGGCCGGGACCTGGGTGTGAACGCTGCAGAGCTGCTTCGTCATCCTCCACTCCATTTCATGGAGCTCCTGCTCAACACCTTCCACCTGGCTCAGCGCATCCTGCCCCTGCTCTGCACAGCAACGGGGAGACAACAACCTCTCTGCAGGAAGCTTGGCTGTGCCTCCATTACCTCAGGATGAACCAGGGGGGAGGTGTTTTCCAAAAACTCGGTGATACCTTTGTTACTTTACAGCCTTGACGTTTCCCACGGGGCTCACTAGGTAAAAAAAAACCTGTATTGGATACATTTCACCAGGCACAAGGAGAGAAACGAAGTTAACTTCCTCCTTGCCTTGTCAGAGGGGAGGATGTTCTGGGTCTGGACTTGGCTCTGCGCCACGGGCTGTGGGGCGGCGAGGGGAGGAGGAGGAGGAGGAGGAGGAAGAACAACGAAGCAAAAGAAACAAAGGGCGGCCGAGTCAGCGCGGATCCTCACAGTGCGCGGCGGGGCCGGTGCCATCAGCGGGCCAGGGCCATGATGAGGCTGGCACACATCTCGAAGAAGTCCATGGTGTGGCTGCCCAGGCGCGGGGGCACCGAGGAGATGCTGCCGACGAAGGAGCCGCTCAGGGAGCCCATCAGCGACTGGCACTCGCTGGCCGCGGCCGCGTCGATGCTCAGGCGCGGCCGGTGCAAGCCCGCGGCCGAGCAGGAGCGCTGGGGCGTGGAGGAGCCGGACCTCTGCTCCATCACCTCGTCTGGAAAAGCCAAAATAAAGAAGAAAAAAATAAAAGAAAGAGAAAAAGCGGGATTAGTTTGGCAGCCGCAGTGCAGGTGTGGTAAGGAAATGGGAACAGCAGCGGAGGTGAGTGGCTTGAAAGGGCTTTTGCCGACTTGACGCAGCTGCATAAGCGCTTCAAAACGCAGAGGACGGTTCTTAAACTTCCAGCCTTGCCCTTCTATGTGTTCTCCATCTCCTACTCACCGTCGATGCTCTTGAAGTCCAGCAGATAGCTGCGGTTGTCCACCTGGTAGAGCTGCAGGCTCATCTTCACGTAGTTGCCGGTGACGGGGTTCTTGCGGCGCACCCGCAGGTGGTAGGCGTTCACCACCTGCAATGGGAAACCTGCCCTCAGCAGGGACACTCCAGGCAGCGACAGGAACACTTCTTCCCTTTATTTTTTTCTAAATATGAGCAAGACATCATCTGGGAAAAACAGCCTCTCAAAAGGACAATGCCTATAAAATGAAGCAAATGGCTTCATTTCCTCCTGTCTTTAAATACTCTTCTTAAGGCTCTGATTCACCAGCTGCTGGCAGAGGAAGCTGCAGTGACCCATCTGCCAGGCACAAAGCTGACGTTTGCTCCTCCCTCAGCAGCAGCCATGGCCATATGGGCCAAAAAGTCCACTCGTGGGCCCACAAAGAAGGAGAGTGTCCATGAAACCAGGGCAAGCTGGGCAGAGCAACCTCTCCCACGAGCACAGCTAAACCCAGAGTTTGTGGCTCGGCCTCAGGCTGTGTATTTCCCCCTGCTGCTTCCCACCTCACAATCTGCTGCATCTCATTTACAATGAGATCTTTTCTCTGCGCTATATTTATGAAGCAACTGCGTGGATGGGTGAGTTATTCTGATGAAGAGTCACATCTGAAGTTATTCTTAGGGTGGGAAAGACTATTGTGAAACCTCCTCGTGCGAAATAAGCTCCGCTGCCTACACAAAGACGTTGGGCTGAGTTGGTTTGCGAGGCTGTACCAGAAATACAGCAGGTTTGTTCACTCTCTGGAAAACCACGCCGCTAACAAATGTCTGGCTGGTGTGGGCAAATGCACCTGGCCACGGTCCATCTCCTGCCTGGTGCAGGGAAATCGGATTTCTGGAAGCTACTTGGCTTTAAAGACATAATATTATCAAAAATAAGGAGAGTCAGGAGGTTTTAAAGAAGCGGCAGAGTGAAATTCACACAGTACAACGCTCGGGACCTGGAAGGAGGAGAGGAACTCCTCTGGTGATGAAGATCTGGGCTGAAATTCTCCTTACCTTGCTCCCAACGCTCACACGATGCTGCTGCCACAAGTTAGGAGGCCACAGGTTAGGAGGGCTCACCTCAGGGGCTGCACCAGGATTTAGGGAGTCAGGCACAGCAGCAGAGATCCAGGGCTAACTTAGGGATTCATTATTCCAACTTTGAAAAAGGCTGTGACTAAATGTTGCGCAGCCCTGGAGAAATACCTGCAGTGAGTACTGTCAACTAAAACATCTGGGTTCAAATCAAGAAGCTGAGCCCTAAATTGAGGAAGCAGTAAGTAAAGACACATCTGGTCCTTGAGCACTGCTCCATCTCCATCAAGGAAAAAGCCACCACATCCATGATACAAATCCTGCTTTCAAGGCCCCCTGCCCCTCACCCGTGCATCCTTTAGGACACTGCATACTGTGCCATTTCAGCATCTCAGTCCTGACAGGACCAGGCGGAAATAATGAGAGTTCCTCTGCTCAGGAGCACTCGAGATGACCTCGCAAGGAATTAGCCACTAAAATTAGAAATGTGAACAGCTCCTCTTAACCCTGCAGCTAAACGAGGCAGAATCATCCTTCCAGCCAAAGGCTCTGAGCACTCAGAAAGAAACCCCTCATTTCACGCCGTAAATAAACACCGCAGACACTGAAGCACAGCTGGCACCTTAACTCAGAGTTTGCATTGACAAGGAATTGCAGGGATGATGGCAAGGTGGGGGCATTTATCTGGAAACAGGTGAGGCTGTAACCACACTTACAAACCTCCCCGAGCTTACGGGGAAAAAAGATGCTGGAAACCCACCCCAGAGCAGCAGCATTTCCCTACCTTCCACTCGAAGTCCAGCTGCTTCATAGCCCGGTACACCTCGGCCATAATGTCATAGGGTTTGCTCTGGCTGCGGATCCCCAGGTGCCACTTGGCCTTTTTGACAGTCAGGGGCTTTGGCTTGGTGGTGTTGAGGGCGTCCAGGGGACACCGGGCTTTGGGGCTGTCCGCGATGAGCGGCGGCATCCGCTCGGGGTGCGGCTTCACGCCCGGAGGGATGTGCAGGGCGCTGTCGTCCATGAAGGAGCCGGTGGGGGGGCTGGAGGCCAGGTAGAACTCGCTGGCCTGGTTCATGATGCGGCGGTTGTCGATGACCAGGTGGTAGGCCACGGCCAGCTGGTCCTGCGGGTCCCCGCTGTACAGGCTGTTCATCACCTCCGACTCCGTGCACTCGAACTTCTCGCACACCTCCCGCACCGCGTCGTCGTCGATCACCGTGGCGTCGTAGGAAGGGTCCTCCGGGAACAGGTAACTGGGCAGCTCCTCCTTGAACCACTCGTGTTCCCTGGGGGAGGCAGAGGGGAATGCCGTGAGCTCTGTGCGAGGCACGATGGGGAAACCACCACCGGCCAAGAATAAACCCCAGCTGACGAACTGGGAGCAAAACCCAGCCCGGTACTGGGACAGCGATGACACTCTGCACACTGGGCTTTGATGTAAGGCCTCAGCACCTCCAAGATTTTGGGATTCCCATGGGCCTGATGGAGATCAGAACATTCCAGGTACCCAATTCCCACTGATTTACAATGAAGTGAATCATAATTAAGTGTCTTTTTAAAACTCATCCAGTGCCTTGTCTATAGGTTCTATGTACTGACTGTAATCTCACCACATGTGCTGTTGCTCTAACATGTAATTAAATCCTCCAATCCTGAGGAATTAAGAAATTAAAAAGGAGGTTTGCATGGGTTTACTTGAAGGGCAGAATTAAGGCTGTCCACTGAAAATGCATTAAAAACCTGAGAATTAAAAACCTGAACCTTCTAATGGTCTAAAAACCATTAGAAACCTGGAAGCCCTAGTAACGTTTATGTTTATGCTCAGCACACCAGCTAGATGTAATACATCCAATAGTTACATATTAAGTTAGTAATTCTTGGGTTTCTCCTCCTTTTCTATTGGCTATACAGTAAGTACAATGATTACCCTCTTTATCTGGTACCCAGAGGGACGTGATCTTGAAATAAAGCAATGAAAAATGCCTGGTGGATATTAAATTCTTAGGATTACTGCATGCTATAGCTGGTTTTGCTAAGCGCTGTTAAGAGATTTTTAAGGCTGCTTTACAATGCAATAAAATAGAATTTTAAATATTTGGGTGTTAAATATATATAAAATCCTCATCCTGTGCATCAACACCCACCTCCAGCCAGCACAGAAGGGTGCAGGGCTGCTCCTTGAATCACCTGGGACAAAAGCCATCTGGATTAGCTGACTACTCCTGAAAACCACCCTGCCCACCCGCCAGCAGGTGACCCCCAGGACAGTCACCAGGACACCAGAGACCTCCACAGGCAGCCAGCCCACTCCAGCCCACCTGATGTCCTTGATGGTGGCTCGCTTGAGGGGGTCCACCTGCAGCATGTGCATGAGGAGCGTGGCCACGGAGCGGTTGAGGTATTCCGGGATGTAAAACACTCCCCCACGGATCTTCTTGAACAGGGTGGGGACGTGCTCGTCGTCAAAAGGCAGAGTGCCACACAGGAGGGCGTAGAGGATGACACCACAGCTCCAGATGTCCACCTCTGGGCCAGCATAGAGCCTGCACGAGGGCAAGGGCAGGAGGAATGTGTCACCAGCATCCTCTCCTCGGTCGGGGTGCAGGTGGGGGGACCCCCTGCCAGCTCCAGGGGCAGACCTCCAGCCCACAACAGGGATGCTCCCGTGGTTCCCCCCAAAACCAAATCTGCCTCAGCCAAAACCACTCAGGGAAATGAATGGCAGAGCTGGCACTGGCTGCCCACGCTCCTGTGTACAACCCAGCCTCCATCCACCAAACCCTCCAAAAAGCCAAACCCAACATTTCCAAGAGTTCTGCCGGGCTGTTTGCTCCTTTGCCCCGAGGGCTCAGCCAGAAATTTCTGTTCATTGAACGAGGCAGATCAAACAGCAGCAGATGCTCTGTCTCTGAGGGTTTATTTTTGGTGTGCTCCAGCTTCCAACAAGCTGCCAAATGTGCTCTCTGCCATCACCAGCTCAGGACACCCCAAATATCCAGTTTTGCTGCTCCTTGCTCGGTCTGCTTATCTCTTTTTGCTGCAACTGATGCTCCCCCACAGATTTTGGGAGGCAACACTTCCCCTTGGGCTGTGAGGCCCTACCAAAACACAGAGGCTGAAATGCAAATACAGAAGTGTCTTTGTGAAACCTCAGCACCCTGCACTTGCTCCCCCTGAAAAGCATCACTGCAGACACATCACTGTAGAAACCATGCTGGTCATGCACGTGGCCATTGCCTGAACAGCCCCAAAACCCTCGGTCTGCTTGTCCAAGGGTGAGACTTTCCCTGCTGAGGCCAGGGACAGCAGCAAAATCATTTTGGAAAGGCGGAGGATCAGATGGATGCCCCCTCAGCCCTCCCTCCACGCCCAGCTCCCACAGATCAGAAGCCTGATTCTTCTGCTGATAACTGCACTGCTCGAACAGATTTTTGGACTTTTAAGCCCAACTGAGATGCACTTTTATGGCTCTGAAACCTGAGCTGTCACACTCTACTGCTTCTGTGCTCTGGCAGGGAAGGCAGCAGGAGCCAGGAGTCAGCTCCCCCCTGCCCCACACACCCACCAGCAAGGCAGGGAGGGTGGATTGTACCTGTCCCCCTCAAACACAGCTCTCACACGCTGCTACAGCTCTGAGAAGAGGCCAGCTTGGCACATTGAGCAGGGCCACGACAGTCAGGCAGCCCTGAGACTGTAGGTGGGACGGATGAGGGAGGGATGCAGCTGCAGCCAGTGAAAAAGGGCAACATGTGGGCTTGGTTTTGGTTTTCCTGCTTGCTTTTGTTGTTACTAAGCTGCATTGCCTGTACCCTTGGAACACTCAGGGACTAAATCCTCCTCGCTGCTCTGCCACGGGCCTTGTCTCCTGTACAGATTGAAAAACATGTGTCTGGTCTTCACTGAAATGGAAACACTGCTAATATTTTCTTGGAATCCCAGTAGTTTCTGGCTTTGTCCCCTTCTTGACAATGAGGATTTACTTGGTTTCACACACAGAGCTGTAGTCACAACAGGGTTTTTGGATGCTCTGGAAACCCCTAGGATGCTCTGCCAACACTTGCTCTGGTGTAAACAGGGATAAAATAATCATAATCACAGCAAACACATTCTGAACAAAATGTTCTATTTAAAAGCTGCACTTATAGGCAAAAAGACACTGGATTAGGAAAAGTAAAGCTCGTGGCAAAGGGAGATTCAAAAAAAAAAAGGGGCAGATAACGACATGGGCAGTTTGAAGGACCATTCAGAGGACTGAAAACTCGAAAATCTGTATTTGCAATCTTTGCTAAGGTATTACAGAGAGAATTAGGGGAAAATGTACATTTTATGTAATTTCTGTTCCCGACAGTAAAATTTAAGAGGCAACACTTCTGCATCAACACGTGGAAGTCCAGTTCAACCTTGTGGAGTGTGCTCAACACTCCACGTGCTCCACAGATGTTTCACACCGAGAGATGCAACCACAGAGGGGGTTTGTCAATACAGTGAATCGGTTCAAAACAAAGCTCTGAAGGTTGAACCTACTGCCACGGCCAAAACCCCAAGGAACCAGAAGACAAGTATTTTCAGTACAAGCGTTGGGAAGTGATTAAAGATCTTCCTGGTTCTTTTGTTAGTGAATGGTTTTCCTCATTAACGCTGTGTTTTATATTACAGGTGGGCAGGAGAGGAGGGGGTGGCCTGGAAAAGCCTTTCCACCTGGAACCTCACTATTTGCATCCTAAGAGTCATTTTCACCCTCTTTAATTAGCAATATAAACAGTCAACATCTGGTATTAATAATTCTTCCAAAGTAAACACCTGTAGCAAAACATGGTTTGCTATTACAGCTACTGAGAAGTAAAATAACCAAGAAAACCTTCAGATCTTTGCCAACAGATTCACCCACACGTAAAATCCAGGTTGGAAGGATTCAGCTGCTTTTACTAGATGTGCAAAGCTGGGCTCACATAGAATCTGATGAGAAATGGAATGTCTTACCTTCCCGAGATGACTTCAGGGGCTGCATAATTTGGGGAACCACAGCTGGTGCGTAGAAATTCACCATCTGACATCATGTTGGACAGTCCTACAAACAAAATGTTTATTATGCACTGATTTTTGAGCTGAAGGTCCAGCCACGGAGGGTTCTGTGTCATAGAGAGGAGAGGCAGGGAAGTGGAATGGGATATTTGGAAGGGAACTGTTGATATAATTTAGATAGACTCCTTTGAGCTGATTTGAAAATTATTATTGTTGTTGTTGGGTTTATACTTTTTTTTCACATCCAACCAAGAAATACTCACTCCAAGCTAATTTTGCTCCTCTAAGCTGCGAATCCCAGAGCACGGAGGAAAAGAGGCATAATTCATCCCAGAGCACTTACTTCACATGGGAATTGGGTGGGGCTGTGAAATGAGTAAATCTTCAGATGGATTTACATTGCCAGAAAGGACTCACCAGGACAGAGTTGGTAGCCCGGGAATTTTAATGGATTTCAATCCGGAATGCCACCTAAGGACTCCTGTTACTGCTCGTTGTAAAATGAACTGAGGCCAGGAGCACATGGCCAAACAGAGGGAGAACATGCACGAAAATAAACACACACGGCCAGCTCACCCTGAATCAGCTGCACCGAGTCTGCCTCAAACATAAATCAGGTAAATTTTACGTCGGGTGATTACACCAAAACACAGCAGAGATTCACAAATTGCTTCGCTGCTCCGTTCTCGGCGCCAGCACAGGAGCAGCCTGCACCAAGCAATCCCTGCTGCTGCAGGAAGGGCAGAGGTTTGGAGGGTGGTGGCTGGGGCAGAAGGCTCTGGGTTCTGTACGGCTGCTCCACGGCCACGCTCCAGCGGCGCTGGCTGCGCCTCTGGAATGCTGCTGGGGTCACATACCGAAATCAGCTATCTTTGCATTCATGTGTGCATCCAGCAGCACGTTCTCCGGCTTCAGGTCCCTGTGCACAACCATGTGCCTGTGGCAGTAATCCACCGCAGAGAGGATCTGCTGGAAAAGGCGTCGAGCTTCTGCCTCCTCCACCTGTGGGAACAGCAGAGAGAACAGCCCTGCAGGTCGGTGTGCACGCAGAGCTGGCGAGGGGAGGTTTGGCTTAGCGAGGAGCCAAAAGCTTCCAGGGTGCAGAGAGAAAATCCCAGCGTGCCTGCGACCAGGAGCAGCAAATAAAGCAGATTTCTCACCCTTGCATTTCACACCATGCCAGTGTTTGCAAACGATGCAGCCCAGACATGAAAGGTGAGACCTCAATTTAGCTGAGCTGTTGACAAGTACTTAAAGGTGGCGCCTGTCAGAAAATGGCCTGCTCTCCCAACGGGACTGGTACAGATCCAGGCTGGACAAAACACCACAGAGGATGTTGCTGGGAGCAATTCCTCATGGACTTCCTCTGGAAGCGAGAGGTGAAGCTGGAATACTGTGGTGATTTTAATTACCTGTATAGCCATGAAGGTGTATGAGCCATATCAGAGAAACTATATTTAAAATGATTATTTTTAGTGATGAATTCCAAAAGACTCCCTTCATGAAGAACTGAGTTTATGAATGCAGAAGTTCAGAAAGGACTCAAATTAGTCACTGAGAAGATCTAGATGGGCAAAATGTGTGAGAAATCAGAACTGTTCATAGAGAAAAGAAAACTGAGTCAGCTCCATCGACCACTGCACCAATCTAACCCAATTTGCTGTAAACGCATTGATTTTGTAGCACAGAGAGGGAACGATGGGCTGATCCTTCACCTGAACCCTTATTCTGGCTGTCCACTTTGGCCCATTTTTACCTCCTTGCCCTGCAACTCCTCCACAGGGCAGGCGCCAGTGATGTTCTTTGTAACCAAAATCTCCCATTTCGTGGGCTCGAGCCACACCTCAGCTGATTTATACCCAGCGGCACTGCTGCCATTTGACAATGCTGTTCAGATAAGCCACATCCTTGAAAAGCCTTCAAAGAAGCTGACATGGAACCAAGAGGGGGTCTGGGAGAGGTGAATGACTGGGGCAGAAACCACACCGAGTGGTCTTCCCCTCCCACACCATAAATTTGCTGCTGAACCGCGGGGGTTTTGACAGGCAACTCATAGCTAAAAACCACAGAAATAAGCCAGTTTTCCAAATATTTGCCCTAAGCAACACGTTCCCTTGGATATTTTGGTTTGAGGATCCAAAACACACTGGAGAGCGTTGCGAAAAATCACACACGAGTTTCGTGCGAGCCGGGACGAGACGCCCCAGATGGGGTTGCTGTGAAGCAACTTCTATTTTGGGCCTTAACCTTAACTGTGCTCCCTTGAGCAGTCACTTTGCTCCTGAACACCATCCTCTCCCCACACAAGTGGCTGGGACTGGCACTTACACGTCCGTGCTTACAGATGTAATCAAACAGTTCCCCGCCGGACACGTACTCCATGACCATGAAGAAGTCTGTCGGCGTGCTGATGACCTGGTACCTTCAGAAACACAAGCAGATTTGGGGAAAAAAAAATGTAATTGAGAACAGGGAAAGGCTTTGAAACAGATTATTAATTCCACATCAACGCTTCAAACAAGAATTTGTTTGGATCTTGCATTTGTAACTGCTTTCCACTTCTGAAAAGCTGTCTCTTATTTCCAGTATATTTTATTTGTCTGTGATAGGACCTCTTTTCCAGACCTATGATCTTCCTTCAGCCCTTTAAATAATCCCCTGAAATATCTGCCAGGCAATCTCATCACATTTAGGACTGCCCTGACTGTCAAATTTCCATTTTGGGTAAGATCTGCAACAACAGCTTTAGAAATGAAGCTGGGGGCAAGGAGAGGGTACATCTGGTTTCCCTCAGATCCAGAAAAAAGAAGATAAAGAACTCTAGAGCTTCCTCTGGACAGGTACACAAACAAAAAGGAGGCCCCCTAAAGTTATTTTTCAAATATTGAATCCCTCTATATTGTAAAATGGAGGGACAAACCCAGATTATCACCTTCAACTTGCAGATTTATTCTCCATTTTCCTTCAAAATGATCCCTGAGTGCTGCAAAGGCATTTCAGTGTCCCAGCTGGAATAAACTGCCAGTGATCAGCTGAGGTCAACGCAGCCCCAGGAATTCAGAGCAGCACCAGCTGGGACCTCCCTCTCTTTTATTTCACATTCATTGTTTTGTTGTTGTTTGCTTTTTTCTTTTTTTCTTTTTTTTTTTTTTCAGATGAATTTCTTGGATTTTTACAGATGGGTTGTAATTTGAAACAAAGAGATTTCAAGCAATTTTGAGAGGTTGGCAAGAGAACATGGGACAGTCCCATAAAGATCAATAGCATCAACCTCATTTTTCTGAAGAGCTTTGGACCCAGACACCTAAGTTACTGTTAATTGCCCCAATATTTCTTTTACATACATTTAAAACCTTATTGAAAGAGGTTTGTGTGCCCCAGTCTCCCCACATCTTTATCCCCGTATTTCACGAATGCAACATAGGACACAGATATTGTCAAACTGGATTTAATTTTTATTGCTTTGACAAATGTGTGAACGGGATTTGACTTGCAGGATGCTGGGCACACAGCTGAGGAGCCTCGTTGGCGCTTTTTTTCATGAAATAATACCAATCTGTTCTCCAATAAATCCATGGAACTGTGAAGTTACTCTAAAGTCAACAGTTGCTGCATGGTTAGTTATTTAACTGTAGAGAGAATTTGTTTTCCCTTGCCTCTAAGTCCCAGGTATTTGCTATATCTCATGCCAGCTTTAAGGCTGACCTAAATGTCAACTTACCCTTGCAGTTACCATTCAACAGCTTTCTTTTATAGGAATGCCAAAGATATTATCGAGTGCCTCATTAATGTGGGCTGGCTGCACAAACTGGGGATTGAGCAGGAATCCCAGAGGCTGCAGTGCAGGTGCTGATTTACGACCCAAAACTCGGGTTCATCAAAGTGGCGACTTTGAAAACTTATGTCTGAATAATAAATTTTGAAAAAAAAAAAAAAAAATGTTCTTTTAAGCTCTGGATAATCAGTCCATTAAAACATAAATCCTATCGACTGGAGGCCAAGGTTTCCCTCTCAGAGCCTGCCTGACCATGCTGCAATTCACAGAGTCACAGAATGGTTTGGGTTGGGAGGGACATTAAAGCCCATCCAGTTCCAACCCCTGCCATGGGCAGGGACACCTTCCACTAGCCCAGGTTGCTCCAAGCCCCCTCCAAGCTGGCCTTGGACACTTCCAGGGATGGGGAAGCACAGCTTCTTTGGAAAACCTGTGCCAGTGGATGATCCAACACACAAAAACTTGACCAAACACATTTTTTATTGCTCTAATCCATCTCCTGAAACCCAACTAAGTGTGTGTGAGAGGTCTTTGTGCACAGAGAGGCAGCTGAACGCGTGGCAGGGAGGGGGTACTCACAGTTTGATAATGTGAGGGTGCCGGAAGAGCTTCAGGTTTTGAATTTCTCGTTTGATCTTCCCCACCACATCCAGGCTGCGGATTTTCTGCCTGTTCAGAATTTTTACTGCTACTTTGTGCCCCGTCAGCTGGTGTTCACCAACTATTAAAGAGAGAGAGAGAGAGCATTGCGAAGTCACTAAACAGTGCAGCAGGATTCACTCAAGCAGTTGAGGACACTATAAGCAAAAAAGCCACTTCTGAAGGGAAAAAAGCAAAAGATGAGGGTGTGAAATATTTTAAAATTTTTGTCTCTTCATTGTTTTCCCAGTGGAGCCATAGAAGGCAGAAGAGGGGGGGACTTATCTGCCAAAACCACTCCAGTAAATAAAACAAAGTGAGTTGCTGGAGGAGGTCATACCCCAAGCTAATTTGCAAGGATTTAGGGCATGTAAAAGCGAGATTAATCAGAAACAGATATGTTTAAATGGCAGAGGAGAATCTCCACCGTAACACACTGGCTGAAAAATCCCTCATAAACCCAGTCTTAAAACTAGACCATCACACTTCTTTATTTAAAAAATGGTATAGGGATTTTCCCTGCCCAAAATAGGACTGCGGGATTTGCATTACTAAAATGAATTTCTATTTATACTTCCTCCAGCGTGCCTCTTGCTTTGATGACAAGCTGCAGGAACGCCGCTGGACTGCAGGAGCAAATGCAGCTTTTAGGAAAGGTGCAAACTTCAACATGAGGGTTTTTTAAAATGCACTGGGTGCATTGAGATGCTGATGTTCATCTCCTGCATTCAGGAAAAAAACCATAACCACAAACTGGGAGCAGCCCCACCGTCACTGGAGGAATTGTACTTAATGATGTGAAACGAATTCAGCGTGGGATCCATTTGCTATCAATAAACAGACCACACAAAAAATAAAAAGCTCCCAGGAAGCAAGATTTGTACTGAAGCTGAGAGCAGAAACTGCTTGAAAACCGGGTGTTTACACCCAAAAAGGGCTCTCCGACCATGAGCTGCCCCTTCTCAGTATTTTCCAACAGGGTGACACACGGATGGTTTCCTGAAGCCTGCATGGAGAAACCTGCTTACATTAAATATTTGTGCTCTCTAATTAGCAACGTCGCCCTCCCAGTAATAACACACGGTGCAAGGAGTTAATTACTGCCAGCAAACCTTGCTATTACATTATTAGAGCCTGTAATTTGGGCAGCCCTAATGAGCTGATCAGAAGCACCCGGGGTAAGCAGGAGGCGTGAGAAGGGCAGGGCAGCAGCACTCAGGGCACGCCAGGTCACTATTATTAGCCACCAGATAAGACCTGCCAGAGATTCTTTCCTCAATAAGAGCATCCTAAAAATAAAACACTTTACTGCCCTTGAAAATTAAAGCACCACTTTGCATGTCCATTTTATTCCTCGTAATGCTTAAAACTACTGGATGATGGAATGAAAATAAACTCAGCTTTACAGCAGAGATGCAATTTAGGGATTAGCTGAGGGCTGGAGGAGGCAGATAATTCCTCTTGTGCAGTGCAAGGAGAGGGCTGTAAATCATCCAGGGAGGCATTTTCCCTGGTGAATCCTTGGGGAGAGGAGAGCAGGGCAGCGCTTCAGGGAAGTAAAGCGAAGTTTTTTCACTGAACTAGGAGGAAAACCCTGATTTCTGCCACCCTTTGTTTCAGGACAACACTTTCTGGCCTTGCCTCAGCCTATGCTTTGAAAAATTTTTATTATACACTTGGGGGGGGAGAAAAAAAATGGCCATGCCCAGAATGAATAATTATTGTTTTTAATACTATTGCCAAATAGTTCATCCCCTTTCCCATCCGTGACAAACAATGTGTAACTCTGCAAAGGTTTGCTAGCACAAACACATTAATAATTAAAAATAAACAGCCTATTTTGTAATCCATCTTTTGCTTACAGTAAGCATTAGATACAGCGATATTATTGTTTCTGTCCCCAGTGACTTGTTAAGCCTCCTTGAACTCGGTGAGAGAGAGAGACAAAGAGGGAACACAATTTCCTCTGTGCCAGGAGACTTTTAAGCCTCTGAGGGCTCTCTGTAGCTGCAGGAATTTTGACATGGGCAGTAAGGACAACCCTCCCTCTGCTCACAGAGCCACCGTCCCTGACCCCCAGGATCATCCCAGAAGTGAGGGGCAGGTCCCACGTCTCCCACAGACAGGGAAGAGGATCCTCACCCCGAGGGTGGGCAGTGGTGGCCTTGGCTGGTGGTGAGGACACCTCCTCCTTCCCTCTCACTGCCTCCCCAGGTTAAATAAGTGAAAAGAAGACTATTCTCACTCACTTATTTTTATAAGAGAAAAGAAATGAGGAGGAATAGTGACTACAGCACCATGAGCACAGATAATAATTAAAACCCCTCGGCAGCACGGGTTTTTACATCACTTTCTTTATCCTACCAGCTCAGGCAGCACGAGCAGTTAACGCTTTTGCAAATGCTTCAGGGCAACGCAGAAGCTTATGGAGGGGTGAGGAAACTCCTTTCCTATCAGCTCTGCTGGCCCTTATCTCAGCCCAAAGTTAAAAATGAAATCCATCCCAGGCATATATTTAGCAATGCTGTATTAATTCTGCCCCGGTGGCACTCGCTTGTGTGTTGTATCACCCCCTCCTTCGTCTGCTCAGTCTCCTCCAGTTTATCTTCCCTCTGACACAAAGTTTGTCTTTAGGCAGCAATGCCTGGGAAAATGGGATCTGATCCCAACTGGAGCCCACGGAGGTGCCATCACCACCAACATAAACACAACCCAACTGCCAGGCCCTGAGGGACCACAAATCGGTCACTTTGGTGGGAAAGAAGCCACCAAGGCCCCCAGGGATGCCGTGGGTGGCATCACATGGAAAAAAATATTTGGGTTACTCTGCTGGATTTTGACTGAAGCTCTCCAGGCTGCACCCGCTGTGAACCTCGCTGTGGTCACGGGAGAGCTTCTGGGGACCCACAGGGTGGGACGTGCCCACTACAAACACAATTTGTCTGATCTGTTCTTACCAACCCTCAGGGAAGGACATGCCACCTCCTTCCTCCAAGGCTTTGCTAAACTCCAAATCCAAGATCTTCTCCACATTTCATCCTATTTCTGCAAATTATTCTTAACTTTGGCCTGGAGGACAGGGAAAATAACTGCATTTGGTAAAAATGCTGTGTGGTAACTTCAAGCCTTGACATGACACCTCCCCGTCCATCCACCACATCAGCTCCTGCCACCTTCCTCTCTTCCAACAGATGCTGCATCCTCATCACCACTTCCAGATGGGATTTCAGCACCATCACCAAAATCCTGCCCTCATCTGCCAACCTATTTGCTCCCCTCCGTGCCTCGTGTGCACTTTGCGTAAATGAGATCAAGAAACCGAATGGGCTTAGAACAAAATGGTTTCTTGCGGTGTTCAGCCACTTTTTAGGAAGAGCAGTTCCCTGATGACCCAGGTAACGCTGAGCCCATCCCCAGCTGAGTCTTTTTCCATCATAGCTCTGGCTTCTGACGGCTCAAAATGACTTCTCAGCTCCAGACACAAGTTCAAGCTCTAGTTCGTACCCTGTGTCGCTAAATCCTCCCTTTCATTGCCATTTTTTCTTATTTCCTTAATAACAATAAACCTGAGCAACTGTAAATTATGTAAATTATCCTCTTAACTTTGAGGAGTGAGGCAGGAAAAAGTGCCAAAACCTTGTGCAAGGCAGAGTTTGAAGCAAACACATCAGCGACAAGAAATGTCACTGATGGCACCCGGCTTCTCCCCGAAAAAGCAATTATTATACCCAACACACAACGCTTGGATCAACTGACGAAAACCTCTTTCCTTTTCTCATGTGAATACAAGTTTTTCTGAAGCTCATTCGATTAAAACGCTGCAATTCTGTATAAATGGGAGATCCCATTCCTTCATCTCGGTTCCCAGTCTCAAGAACAAACCTCACCTCTCAGCTGTAGGCAAAGTATTAAGGGAAAAAAAAAACCATACAAAGGGTGCTACTCACCTATAGAGGATTTTGAGCTAGGAAATCTCTTTTATGTTATTTGAAATATTTCTTTGGAAAATGGCCATTTTTACCAAAGTCAGGTCATAGGCAGGGTAGGGGGTATTTGTGCTAGTCAAGGAAAAAAAGGCTATTGTTGGCAGGCTTAAATTGGTCTGCAAGGAAAAAAAAACTGCCTTTGGAGCAGTTTTTGAGGTCTGCTAGTACACACGAGTGATTTAAATGGTCCTTACTGTTAGAAGTATTTGTTCTGATAATTCTTTAGACAGTAAATTTGTGGTTTGGGATTAAACACAGCAATATATTTTTAAGGGCTAATAATATAATAATATGATATGATATGATATGATATGATATGATATGATACAATACAATATAACATGATATAATACAATACAATATAATATAATATAACAATAATATTAGTGATTAATGGTCACAGGTGGACTTAGCTGCAGTGGTTGTGGGGGTTTATTTCATCTGCTGTCAATTTGGGTTTATTTTAAAACTCCAGGTGCTGAGGGCAAGCACAGAGCTCCTTTGCCCAGCCACACCCCAGTGGGGCAGGGGGTCACTGAGTGGGGCAGCTGCTCCCCCAGCTCAGTCTAAACCCATTTCCTACTGGGAAACACAGCTTAGACACTGAATTTTGTTGGGTTTTTTGGTATTTTAGTATCTTGTTTAAAAAATTAAATTTGCACGTAATGGCAGAATTCACAGGAAAAAGAAATACAAACATTTGGAAACCCCACAGCCAGGTAAAGCAAAGCTGGTGCCTTCATGATGTGAGTTGGCTGCTCTGGCATGACTGGCCAAGGAATCCCCAACCTGACACAATCCCCCCCATCCCGCAATCCTGGAACAATTTGGGTTGGAAGAGACCTTAAACCTCATCCCATTCCACCCCCTGCCATGGGCAGGGACACCTTCCACTAGCCCAGGTTGCTCCAAGCCCCATCCAGCCTGGCCTTGGACACTTCCAGGGATGGGACAGCCACAGCTTCTCTGGGCATCCTGTGCCAGGGCCTCACCACCTTCACAGGGCAGAATTTTCTTCCCAATATTCCATCTAACCCTGCCCTGTGTCACTGTGATGCCATTCCCCATCGCCCCACCACTCCATGCCCTGCCACAAGTCCCTCTCCAGCTCTCCTGCAGCCCCTTTGGGCACTGGAAGGTGCTCTAAGGTGGCTTTGGAGCCCTCCCTTCCCCAGGTGAGCCCGCAGCTCGCTCATCCCTGCCCGCCCCGACCCCTCCATCCCCGCGGGAGCCGCTCCGGGGCTGCGGGGCGCGCTCGGCTCCGCGGGGCGATGCTCGGAGGGGCGGCAGCACGAACCCCCTTGGCTGCCGGCTGCAGGAGCCCCCCGGAACACCTGCCGCCCCTCGGGAAGGGACACAGCGAGGAGCGCAGCCCCGGGACCGAGGGGCAGGATGCGGTGCGCGCCTCAGCCTCCCCATCACCTCCCTCCGAGCGCGGGAGCAAAGTTTTGGTGGGTCCCGCTGGCAGCACGGGCTCCGGGGGCTGTGACAGCCCGCACCGCCGAGGGGCAAGCGCTGCATCTCCCGCCAGCCGCCCGCCACCGCCGCATCCCCGCC